>WNYA01000543.1:0-65993 GCA_019512145.1 Engystomops pustulosus | reverse complement strand
TATCACCAGAAGTATTCTGCTGGAGGTGAGTGGGACCCGGGGGAATCAAGACTTATATAAGCCCATGGGGACAAATATATAAATTAAATACAAATAACGTGATAATGTCTTTTTCAATCTTGGTGTATTACCCTTATCTCAAAAACCATAATGTTAATCACTTAAATGTTTATTTTATAGGACAAAATCAAATAAGAAAATAACTATAATACTGCCCCCTATGTACAAGAATATAACTACTATAATACTGCCCCCTATGTACAAGAATATCAATCTTCACAGTCTATGAGCATTGAGTGGGTGGTTGTGACACAAGAGCTTTACAGTCTATGAGGAGAGGGGGGTGGGTGACACAGAGCCACAGTCTCTGAGGATGAGGGGTGACACAAGGAGTTACAGTCTATGAGGCTGAGGGGTGACACAAAGAGCCTACAGTCTATGAGGTCAGGGGGGGGGGGAAACAAGAGCTTACAGTTTGAGGATGAGGGGTGACCCAGAGCTTACAGCTCTGAGGAGAGGGGGTGAGACAAGAGCTTACAGTTATGAGGATGAGGGGTGGGTGACACAGATGCTTACAGTCTATGCGGGATGGGGGTGACACAAGAGCTTACAGTCTTGAGGTGAGGGGTGGTGACACAAGAGCTACAGTCTATGAGGATGAGGGGGGGGGACAAAGAGCTTACAGTCTATGAGGATGAGGGGGGGGACACAAGAGATTACCGTCTAGGAGGATTAAGGGGGGGGGGAACAAGGCTTCCAGTCTATGAGGATGAGGGGTGACACAAGAGCTTACAGTCTAGGAGGATAAGGGGGGGGACACAAGAGCTTACAGTCTAGGAGGATAAGGGGGGGGGCCCAAGAGTTACAGTCTATGAGGCGAGGGGCATGTCAAAGAGCTTTACAGGCTATGGGAATGAGGGAGTGACACAAGAGCTTACAGTCCGATGCGGATGAGGACTGACACACAGCGCTTAAGCTATGAGTATGAGGGTTGAAACAGCGCTTACCGTCCTATGCGGCTGAGGGGGTGACACAGAGCTTACAGTCTAGGCGGACTGAGGGGTGCCACCCAGAGCGTCCAGTCTATGCGGATGTAAGGGCGGACATTACGAGCTACAGTCTCTGCGGAATGGGGGAACCACGAGCTTACGCTCGAGGATGAGGGGAACCCAGCGCTACAGTTTAGGCGGAGGATGAGGGGGGGGTGACACAAGAGCTCAGTCGATGGGGATGGGGGGTGGACCACAAGAGCTTTACAGTCTACGCGGATGAGGGGGGTGAACAAGAGCTTACGTTATGAGGAGGAGGGGGTTGAAACAGAGTTACAGTCTATGGGGACGGATGAGGCGGTGACCCAAGAGAGCTTACAGCTATGAGGATGACCGGAGGACACAAGAGCTTACAGTCTATGAGGATGAGGGGGTGACACCAGAGTACAGCTATGAGGATGAGGCGGGACACAAGAGCTTACGTTCTATGGGATGAGGGGGGAGGGGACACAAGAGCTTAAACGTCTAGAGGTGAGGGGTGAACAAGAGCGTACGTCTATGAGGCTGAGGGGGGGGAACAAAGTAGCTTACAGTCTATGAGGATTGGGGGTGAGACACAAGAGTACAGTCTATGAGGTGAGGGGTGGTGAACAGAGCTTACAGTCTATGAGGATGACGGGGGGACGGGACACAGAGCTTACAGTCTATGAGGAGAGTGGATGACACAAGCGCTACGTCTTGAGGATGAGGGGAGGACAAAGAGCTTAAGGCTAGGAGGATGAGGGAGGACCAAGAGCGTACCGTCTATGGAGGATTGAGGGGGAAACAAGAGCTACAGTACTATGAGGATGAGGGAGGTGTAACAAGATCGTACCGTCTATGAGGAGGAACGGGGTGACCACAAGATCTCACAGTCTATGAGATGGGGGGGGGACACCAAGAGCTTCGGCTATGGGGGATGAGGGGGCACAGAGCTTACAGTCTATGAGGATGAGGGGGACACAAGAGGAGCTTTTAACAGTCTGTGGGATGAGGGGTGACACAAGAGCTCTACAGTTCTCTGAGGATGAGGAGGTGAACACAAGAGCTTACAGTCTATGAGGATGAGGGGGGGTGAACAATGAGCTACAGTCTATGAGGATGAGGGAGGTGAACAAAACGCCTGACAGTCTATGAGGATGAGGGGAGTGACACAGAGCTTCCAGGCTATGAGGAGAGGGGGGACAAGAGTTACGTCGTGAGGATGAGGGGGTTAACAAAAGGCTTTACAGTCTATGAGGATGAGGAGGTGATGTTGAAAAGAGCTTACAGTCTATGAGGTGAGGGGGTGGGTGACACAAGAGCGTAAAGGTATGAGTGAGGGGGACACAAGAGTACAGTCTATGAGGAGAGCGAGGGTGACACAAAAGATTACATTCTATGAGGATGGGGGGGTGACACAAGAGGTACACGTCATGAGGATGAGGAGGGGGGGGACACAGCGCTTACAGTCTATGAGGATGAGGGGGTGCTCCACAGAGCTTACAGTCTATAGGAGAGGGGTGACACAAGAGCTTCAGTCTATGAGGAGAGGGGGGGTGAACAAAGAGCTTACAGTCTATGAGGGATGAGGGGGTAACACAAGCGCTTACAGCCTATGAAGCGATGGAACAAGGGCTTTACAGTCTATGGGGAGAGGGGTGACAAGAGCTACAGTCTATGAGGATGGACAGAGGACACCAGAGCTTACAGTCGATGAAGGAGAGGGGAGACAACAAGAGCTTACAGTCTGAGGATGAGGGGGGTGCACAAGAGCTACAGTCTATGAGGATGAGGGGGGTGCAACAAGCGCTACAACTATGGGATGAGGGGGGGGACACAAGAGCTTACGTCTATGGGATGCGGGGTGACACAAGAGCTTACAGTCATGAGGCTGAGGGGTGACAAGAGCTTTACAATATGAGATGAGGGGGGGACAACAAGAGCTTACAGTCTATGAGGATGAGGGGTGGTGACCAAGAGCGTACATCTATGACCGATGAGGGGGGGCGGGGAACAAGAGCTTCAGTCTGATGAGGAATGAGGGGTGACAGCAAGAGCTTACAGCATGAGGATGAGGAGTTGATGACACAGAGTTACAGTTCTATGAGGGATGGAGGGGGGTGATCTCTCAGCACGGCCGCCCCCGGTGACACGAAGAGGCTTACAGCTATGAGGGGATGCGGGAGACACAAGAGCTTACAGTTATCGAGGAGGAGGGGGGTGGACCACAAGAGCTTACAGGCTATGCGAATGAGGGGGTGACCAAGAGCATGACTTACAGTCTATAGGGATGGACGGGGTGATTACACAAGACGGTACAGTCTATGAGGAGAGGGGGTGAACAAGAGCATACAGTCTATGAGGAGAGGGGGGGACACAAGCGGCTTAAGTCTATGAGGATAAGGGTGAAAAAAAAGAGCTACAGTCTATGAGATGAGGGGGGTGATGAACAAGAGCTTACAGTCTATGAAGGATGAGGGGTTGGGGGGACACAAGAGTTACAGTTCTATGAGGCTGAGGGGGTGACAAGAGCTTACAGTCTTGAGGATGAGGGGGGGACACACGAGCTTACGTATATGAGAATGAGGGGTGACAACAAAGTAGCTTCAGTCTATGGGGGCTACGGGCGGTGACACAAGAGCTTACAGCATGAGGATAAGGGGGTGGGTGATACAAAAACCTACAGTCCTTGAGGTATGAGGGGGTGCCACAGAGCTTATAGTCTGTGAGGTGATGAGGGGGGGGGGACACAAGAGTTACAGGTCTATTGGGATGAGTGGGAACAAGAGTTTACCGTCTAGAGGATGAGGTGGGGGACACAAGACTTTACAGTCTATGGGATGAGGGGCGACAAAAGAGCGTCAGTCTATGAGGATGAGGGGTGACACAGAGCTACAGTATATGCGGATGAGGGGGTGGGACACAAGAGCTACAGTTATAGAGAATGAGGGTGACACAGAGAGTACATGTCTATGAGGATAAGGGTGACACAGAGCTTACAGTCTATGAGGATAAGGGGGGGTGATAACAAAACATACAGTCTATGAGGAGAGGGGTGAACACGAGCTTATAGTTCGTTGAGGATGAGGGGGTGTCGACACAGGAGCTTAAGTCATGTGGCATCTTTAAAGGTACCAGAAACAACATAATTTAATAAATAAAATTCTGCTGCAGAGAAATGGAGCTCGGTATATATCTGGGTTTGCCCTATAACAGTGGAGGGACAACGATGGGGTATAAAGAGAGAGTTGACGTTTCATGGAGTAGTGACTGATGTGACACTCTGCATACAGAGGATGGTGTCCCAAGGGACAATGCTTCAAGCTTTGGAGATTTGGATATTAGTTCCTGATATGTCTGATAGTCTGGGAAGGGCATTCCAGAGGATGGTGCAGCTAGGGAGACGATGACAGATGGAAATCACCTAGTGTCAGTAGTACGCAGGGGGATGTTATTGACATAGAGGAACTGACATGAGGTGCATGGATAAGGCGACCAATGAGAGACATCAGCAATAGTATTAGTTGCCTGCGGCTCCATGGATAGAAGATCGGCTGTGATTTAGAGGGGCAGCAGTGACGGGTAGACCCTACTTCATATGTTACAGACCAATCGGACCCTTTCATGGTTCCCTAAAGATCAATGGCTGCCCCACTGACCAGAGGATACTGTCCATATATCATAGGACGGGCCATATATACACTGATCCACAGGGACAAAGTAGGATGTGACATTCCAGATATCTATAGTCACAGGGGGTCACCAGGTAAGACAATACAGCTCCAAGGAAGAGCCTGTAACACTTCATGAAGTAATAGGCTATAAGACTGACAAGCTCCACAAAACATGATGAATAAGGGTTCTGCAGGAAGCTGCCGGTATCTGTTAATATACAGGATCATAGGCGCAGAATTATCCACGTATCATAGAAGAATCTACGATGGAATGTATATATGACCAATGTATATACAGAGGATAGAGGGGGGAGATAGCTACAAATGATATACAGGAGTGATTAGCGGGGGGGAGGGGATACCCTGTATATACAGGGGGCGATAGAGGGGGAGATACAATGTATATACAGGGGGCGATAGAGGGGGAGATACAATGTATATCAAGTGATAGAGGGTGGAGGGAGCATACAAGTAAATACAGGGGGTGGGTGATTAGAGGGGGAGAGGGTTACAATGTATATAAAGAGTTGATAGAGGGGCGATTACAATGTATTACCGAGTGAAGAGGGCGGACGATACAATTGTATATACAGGGGGCGATAGAGGAGAATACAACTGGATAGAGGGGGCGATAGAGGGGGAGTACAAGTATATACAGGGGGCGATAGAGGGAGATACAATGTATATACAGAGTGATAGAGGGGGAGATACAAAGATGATACAGGTATAGAGGGGGAGATACAAGTGTATGACAGAGTGCTCGAGGGGAGAGAACAATGTATATACAGGGGGCGATTAGAGGAGGAGATTACCAAGGGATATCAGAGTGATAGAGGGGTGTTGAACAATGTAATCCAGGGGGGGGGGCGATAGAGGGGGAGATACAATGTATATACAGGGGCGATATAGAACGGGGGAGATACATGGCTATACAGGGGGCGATAGAGGGGGGAGATACAATGTATATACAGGGGGCGATATAGCGGGAGGAGATTACAATGTATTACAGGGGGCGCATTATGAGGGGTGAGATACAATGTATCTACAGGGCGATACTAGAGGGCGGAGATGAAAATGTAATACCGAGGCGATAGAGGGGGAGAATGATACCAATGTATATACAGGGGGCGATAGAGGGGAGATACAATGTATATACAGGGGGCGATAGAGGGGGGAGATACAATGTATATACAGGGGGCGATAGAGGGGGAGATACAATGTATATACAGAGTGATAGAGGGCGGAGATACAATGTATATACAGGGGGCGATAGAGGGGGGAGATACAAGTATATACAGGGGGCGAGCCGGATAGAGGGGAGATATCCAATGATATACAGATTGATAGAGGGGGAGATTACAAAGGTATCTAAGGGGGGGCGATAGAGGGGATATACACTATATACAGAGGATAGAGGGGATTAAATACAATGTACTTGGAGGGGAGGGGGGCGATAGAGGGGGGAGGATTTAACAATGTATATACCGGGGGGAGATAGAGGGGGGAGATACAATGTGGATACCAGAGTGATCGAGGGGGGGAGATACAATGATCTACAGGGGGCGATAGAGGGAGATACAATGATTACAGGGGGCGATAGAGGGGGAGTGATACAGATACCGTATACAGGGGGCGATATCGAGGGGGAGATACAATGATATATACAGGGGGCGATCGAGGGGGGGGAGAGACAATGTATATGACAGGGGCGATAGAGGGGGGAGGAGATACATGTATATTACAGAGTGTAGAGGGGAGAATACAAGGTATATACAGAGTGACTAGAGGGGGAGACACAATAGATATTACAGGGGGACGATTAGGGGGTGATACATGTATATACAGGGTGCGATAGAGGGTGATACAATGTATACAGGGGGCGATAGAGCAGGTTGATACAATGCAATGACAGGGGGGCGATAGAGTAAGAGGGTTCGATACAATGTATATAAGGGGGCATAGGCGATAGAGGGGGAGGATACAATTATATACAGGGGGCGAAAGCAGGGTGATACAAGTATATACAGGTGCGGGGGGCGGAGATAGGAGGGGGAAGATACCATGTATATACAGGGGAGGCGATCAGAGGGGTGATGCTACAATGTATATACAGGGGGCGATAGAGGGGAGATACATGTATATACAGGGGGCGATAGAGGGGGAGATACAATGTATATACAGGGGGCGAAGAGGGGGGAGGGGAGAGGAGAAGAACAATGTATAAAGGGGGCGATAGAGGGGAGAGTATACAATTCATACAAGTGGGCGATAGAGGGGGGAGATACAATGTATATACAGGGGGCATAAGGGGGAGATACACTGGTATACAGAGTGATAGAGGGCGGAGATACACTGCATATACAGGGGCGATAGAGGGGGGAGATACAATGTATATACAGGGGGCGATAGAGGGGGGAGATACAATGTATATACAGAGTGATAGAGGGGGAGATACAATGTATATACAGGGGGCGCTAAGGGGGAGATACAAGGATATACGCAGGAGGAGGGCGGAGGAGATAGATACAATGTAATACAGGGGGCGGATTCGAGGGGGAGATACAATGTATATACAGAGGGATAGAGGGGGAGATACAATGTATATGCAGGGGGCGATAGAGGGGGAAATAGATACAATGATATAAGGAGGGCGATAGCAGGGGGGGGATTCAACTTGATATACAGAGTATAAGGGGAGATACAATTGTATAAAAGGGGGCAAATAGAGGGGGAGATACAATGCCTAATACAGGGGGCGATAGAGGGGGAGGATACAGTATATACAGGGGGCGATAGACGGGGGAGATAACAATGTATATAAAGGGGGCGATAGAGGGGGCTGAGACGCCCCGGATCGCACCGAGTACTTACGATACTTCGACGATACGAATAAGTGAAATTGATACGTAATCCTCGATAGATTTCCAACCGGAGATTAGAGGGACCAAGGAAGGGAGACTGTAAAGAACGCTCCTTGACCACGAAGAATGGATAGAAGCCTAACTGCCCGAGAGATAAGAGGGAAGAGATAGGGAAGAACGATAGAAGACGGAGCGATAAGATAGAAGATAAAGATAAGAAGATAGATTCCTGCAAGGAGATTAGAAAGATCAAGGTATATACAGAGTGATAGAGGGGGAGACACAATATATATACAGGGGGCGATAGAGGGGTGACTTACAATGTATATACAGGGGGCGATAGAGGGGTATACAATGTATATACAGGGGGCGATAGAGGGGTGATACAATGTATATACAGGGGGCGATAGAGAGAGGGGTTTGCTACCAATGTATATACGGGGGGATAGAGGGGGAGATACAATGTATATACAGGGGCGGGATTTAGAGGGGGAGAACAAGATATACAGGGGGGGGCGATAGGGGGGGGAGATACAATGTTAGATAAGGGGGGAGATAGAGGGGGACGATACAATGTATATACCCGGGGGCGCTGAGAGGGGGAGATACAATGTATTAAAGGGGGCGATCAGAGGCGGGGAGGGAGTACAGTATTACAGAGTGATAGAGGGGGAGATACAATGTACTACAGGGGGCGATAGAGGGGGGAGATACAATGTATATACAGGGGGCGATAGAGGGGAGATACAAGTATATACAGGGGGCGATAGAGGGGGGAGATACAATGTATATACAGGGGGGGCGATAGAGGGGGGAGACAATGTATATAAGGGGACGAGTCGAGGGGGAGATAGATACCAAGTATCTAAGAGTGATAGAGGGGGGAGATACAATGTATATACAGGGGGTGATAGAGGGGGAGATACAATGTATATAAAGAGTGATAGAGGGGAGATACAATGTATATACAGGGGGCGATAGAGGGGAAGGGAGAGGAGATACCAATGTTGTATATTACAGGGGGCGATAAGAGGGGGAGATACCAGGATATTATAACAGGGGGGGATAGAGGGGGCGATACAATGTATATACAGGGGGCGATAGAGGGGTGATACAATGTATATAAAGAGTGATAGAGGGAGATACAATGTATATACAGGGGGCGATAGAGGGGGAGCGATACAACGGGATTACAGGCGGGCGATAGAGGGGGAGGATACCAATGTATCTACGGGGTGCGATAGAGGGGTGAATTACAAAGTATAACAGCGTGATAGAGGGGGAGAACACTGTATATACAGGGGGCGAGAGAGGGGGGATACCAAGTATTACGGGGGGCAGATAGGGCGATTAGAGGGGGAGAAGAACACTGTCTCTAAAGGGGGCGATAGAGGGGGAGATACAATGTATATACAGGGGCGATAGAGGGGTGATACAAAGTATATACAGAGTGATAGAGGGGGAGATACAATGTATATACAGGGGGCGAGTAGAGGGGGTGATACAATGTAATATACAGGGGGCGATCGGAGGGGGAGATACAGCTTACAATGTATATACAGGGGGCGATAGAGGGGGGGAGATACAATGTATATACAGGGGGACGGATTAGAGGGGGAGCTACAATGTATTATACAGAGTCGATAGAGGGGAGATTAAAAGTATATACCGAGTGATAGAGGGGAGATAACAACGTATAGACAGGGGGGATATAGGGGTGATACATGTCTATACAGGGGGCGATAGAGGGGGAGATACAATGTATATAAAAGGGGCGATAGATAGAGGGGTGTGAACAAGTATATACGGGGGCGATAGAGTAGAGGGGTGAACAAGGTATACAGGGTGGGCGATAGGGGTGATACAATGATATAAAGATGATAGAGGGGAGAGACCAAGTATATACAGGGTGGGCGATAGAGGGGGAGATACAATGATATTACAGGGGGCGATAGGGGGAGATACAATGTATATACAGGGGGCGATTAGAGGGTGAGTACCAGTATATACAGGGGGCGATAGAGGGGGAGATACAATGTATATGCAGGGGGCGATAGAGGGGGGAGAAACAATGTATATACAGGGGGCGATAGAGGGGTGAAACAATGTATATACAGGGGGCGATAGAGGGGGAGATACAATGTATATACAGGGGGTGATAGAGGGGGAGATACAATGTATATACAGGGGGCGATAGAGGGGGAGATACAATGTATATACAGAGTGATAGAGGGGGAGATACAATGTATATACAGGGGCGATAGAGGGGGTGATACCAATGTATATACAGGGCGATAGGGGATAACAATGTATATATACAGGTGATTAGAGGGGGAGCGATTACAATGTATATACAGGGGGCGGATTAGAGGGGGAGATAACAATTATATACAGAGCGATAGAGGGGGAGATTACAATGTTATTACAGGTGATAAGGGGGGAAGTTAAATGTTTATAAAGGGGGCGATAGAGGGGAGGGGATACAATGATATTGCCAGGGGGCGATGATTAGGATAGAGGGGAGATACAATGTAGATCCAGGGGGCGATTAGAGGGGGAATATAAATGTATATACAGGGGGCGATAGAGGGGGAGATACAATGTATATTTAAGGGGGCGATAGAGGGGGGAGTACAATGATTAAGGGGCGATAGGGGGCGATTAGACGGGGGGGAGTAAAGATACAATGTATATACAGATGATTAGAGGGGAGATCTTACACGTATAACAGGTGAGAGCGGGGGAAGGATAACAATGTATAACAGGGGGCGGATAGAGGGGGACGATACAATGTATATAAGGGGGGCGGATAGAGGGGGAGATCCACTGTCGATACAGGGGCGATAGAGGGGTGATTACAATGTAATACAGGGGGCGATTAGCGGGGTGATCAAGTATATACAAGGGGCGTTTAGAGGGGTGCTACAATGTTCTGTCAAGAGTGATAGAGGGGAAAGATTACCATGGATATACAGAGGATAGAGGGGGGATACGATGTATATAAAGGGGGGCGATTTAGAGGGGGAGATACAAGGATAAAGGGGCGAAGAGGGGGAGATACAACTGTTATATACAGGGGGCGATAGCGGGGGAGATACAATGTATATACAGGGGGCGATAGAGGGGGGGGAGTACAAGGTAGATACAGAGTGATAGAGGGGGAGATACAATGTATATACAGAGTGATCGAGTGGGAGATACAATGTATATACAGAGTGATAGAGGGGGAGATACAAGATATACAGGGGGGCGATAGAGGGGGAGATACAATGTATATACAGGGGGGCGATAGAGGGGGGGGGAGATTACAATGAATTGGGGATGCAGGGGGCGATAGAGGAGGAGATACCAATGTAATACAGGGGAGATAGAGGTGTGCATCACAATGTATATACAGAGTGATTAGAGGGGGAGATACAATGTATATACAGGGGGCGATAGAGGGGGAGATACAATGTATATACAGGGGCGATAGAGGGGGGAGGGAGATACATGTATATACAGGGGGCGATAGAGGGGGAGATACAATGTATATACAGGGGGCGATAGAGGGGAATATACAAAGTGTCACTCGTATTCAGAGCACAAAAATACCTATATGAAATCTGAAGGATTATAAAATACATTATGTGAAAAGGAGGCAATCAAAGGGTTAAAGCAACATGGCACCATATCCAGTAACCTCATCACTCTCTCTCTTCTAGCACAGACATCCACCAGTCTCCAGTCTCCTGCCAGAGCCAAGATCTCTGATGAGCGTTTATAATCTAACAGCCAGACAGCAGCGACTGTACAAGACGTTCTGCAGAGGAGGCGCCGCTTATCTCCTCCACATAAATCACAACCCAAACCAATATCACATATACTGAGCTAGAGGAGCCGGACAAGAGGGGGGCAAGATACCGCCAGACATGTATATACATAGGATTATACAACTGATACACTGGGACAGTCATGGAAACTATATATAGTAACCTTATATAATATTCCTGTACATAGGGCGGGCAAGTATTTATAGTAGGTTATTCTTGTACAAGGAGCAGTTTATAGTTAGTTATATCTTGTACATGGGGGCATACTTATAGTAGTTCATTACGTACATAGGGGGCAGATTATGTAGTATATACTGTAACATCGGAGGGCGTATGATAGTAGTATTAGATCTGTACATAGGGGCAGTATTCTAGTAGTTATATTCGTTGTACATAGGGCAGTATTTCAGTAGTTATATTCTTGTACATAGGGGGCAGTTTGTAGTATTATCTTCCTGGACATAGGAGGCATATTATATATGAGATTATATTCTTGACTAGGGGGCCAAGTTATTATAGTATTATATTATAATCTGTCATAGGGGACTATTATTATGTAGTTATTTCTTGTACTAGGGGCATATTATAGTAGATTATTTCTTGGAATAGGGGCATTGTAGCTATTTAGTATTTCTCGAGTTTTTGTAGTTAATATTTCTTGGTTTCATTTTTTTTAGGGGGTTTTTTGGCAGTATTTTTTTTTTTATATTAGTTATATTCTATAGTACATAGGAGGCATTATTATAGTGTTATATTCTTGACTAGGGCGGCAGATTATAGTAGTAGTTATATCTGTAAGGGCGGCATATTATAGGTTATCTTCTTGTACATAGGGGGCAGTATATATTAGTTATATTCCTGTATCATAGGTGGATATTATAGTAGTTATATTCTGTACATAGGCAGTATTGTAGTAGTTATATTCTTGTACCATGGGCGCATTATTAGTAGTATCGGTCTAGGGCTATTTCAGTATTACTATCAGGCTAGGCAGTATTTAGTATTATTATTGGTACATTAGGGCTTAATAGTTATATCTTACATGCGTTAGGTATAATTCCTGTCATAGGGCGTATTAGTAGTGGATACCGTACTAAGGGAGTATTCTAGTTTATCTTGTACATAGGGGGAGTATTATAGCAGTTATATTTTAGAATTGGGGGAAGTTTATAGTAGTTATATTCTGTACTAGGGGGCAGTATATAGTAGTTATATTCCTGTCCATAGGGCAGCATTATGAGTCTATTTCCGTACATGGGCATTCATATAGTTTATTTCTGTACCTAGGGTGGGCGTATTATAGTAGTTTATTCCTTGTACCATGGGGCGTATTGAGTTATATTCCTGTCGACAGTATAGTTTAAGCTTTAGCATAGGCATTTATAGTACCTGTACAAGGGGGCAGTATTATAGTAGTTATATCTGCTACATAGGCGCAGTATTATAGTTTATATTCTTTGGTACATAGGAGACACGTATTATAGTAGTTTATATTCCTGTTACATAGGGGTATAGTATTATATTTTGTAAAGGATATTAAGATATTTTGTACATAGGGGGCAGTAATTATAGTAGTATATTCTGTACATGGGGGGATATATGTATCCTTGTATAGGCTTGAGTAGTCTATATGCATGTACATAGGTGCAGTTATCATATAGTCAATTTCTTGTAAATAGGGGCAGTGGCAGTATAGTAGTTATATTCCTTTCATCGGGCGATATATAGAGTTTATCGGTACATAGGGGCAGTATTTGTTAGTAGTACTATTCTGTACATAGGGGGCAGTATTATAGTAGTTAGTATTCTGTACAAGGGGGCGATTATAGGTAGTGTATATTCTTGACATACGGGGGCAGTATTATAGTAGTTATGATTTTGTACATAGGGGCAATATAGTAGTTATATTCCTGTGACATAGGGGGCAGGATTTCATAGTAGTATATCTTGTACTTAGGGGCAGTATATAGTAGTATAGTCTTGTACAAGGGGGCAGTATATAGTTAGTTCTATTCTGTACATTGGGGGCCAGTATTCTATTATAGTAGTTATATTTTGTAATAGGGGGCATATGATACTAGTTATATCTGCTACATTGGTGGCGTATTATGTAGTTATATTTCTTGTACATAGGCAGCAGATTATAGTAGTTATATTCTTGCACATAGGGGGCAGTATATAGTAGTAGGATTTTGTAATAAGAGAGAGAGAAGTCTTATAGTCGTTATATTCTTGACAAGGGGCAGTATTATCGTAGTTATCTTCTTGAAGAGACACAGATTACACATTATATATTGTATCACCCCCATAACTATTACATATAACACTGCTACCTACCTCACTGTACTAGAATATAACTACTATAATACTGCCCCCTATGTACAAGAATATAACTACTATAATACTGCCCCCTATGTACAGGAATATAACTACTATAATACTGCCCCCTCTGTACAGGAAAGAATACTATAATACTGCCCTATGCCTAAAGGGAATATAAACATATAATACTGTCTCCGTACAGAGAATATAAAACTACTATAAATATCTGCCCCTATGTACAGGAATATAACTACATAATACGGCCCCCTAGGTACAGGAAATAAGACTATATATAGCCCCTATGTACGCGAAATAACTACATAATACATGCCCCTATACAGAATATAAACATATATACTGCCCCCTATGTACAAGAATCTAACTACTATAATACTGCCCCTCTAAGAATATAACTACTATAATACTGCCCCCTATGTACAAGAATATAACTACATATACTCCCCTTGTACAGAGATATAACTACTATAAGTACTGCCGCCCCTATGACAGGAATATAACTACCATAATACTGCCCTATGTAAGAATATAACTACTATAATAATGCCCTATGTACAGGAATAAAATACTATAATACTGCCATATGTAAGGATATAACTACTATAATATGCCCCCTAGTACCGAATATAACTACTACAATAATTGCCCCTATGCTACAAAATATAACTACTATAGATACTGCCACCTATGTACCAGAAATATCACTACTATAATATGCCCCTAGTAAGGAATATACTACTATAATACTGCCCCCTATGTACTAAGATAAACTCTAATATCTGCCCCCTAGTACGAATATAACTCCATATAATCGCTCCTATGTTACAAGAATATAACTTCTATAATAATGCCTCCTATGTACTAAGAATATAACTAATATAAAAAAAAAAAAAAAAAAAAAAAAAAAAACAAAAAAAAAAAAAAAAAAAAAAAAAAAAAAAAAAAAAAAAAAAAAAAAAAATAGTACTGCCCCTATTACAAGAAATAACTACTATAATATGCCCCTATGTACAAGATATAACTACATAATACTGCCCTATGACAGGAATATAAATACTATAATAACTGCACCCTATGTACAAGAATATAACTACTATAATACTGCCCCTATGTACAAGAATATAACTACTATAATACTGCCCCCTATGTACAAGAATATAACTACTATAATACTGCCCCCTATCGTTTGTAGCTTTGTGTATTGTTACCTACTATGTAGTAAATGATAAATCTCTAAAATCTGAATAATCTGGATAAAATAATATTTATTATTTACATCTGTCACACACTTATACTGTGGATAATACTACTGAAGCTGGACAATTCCCCTTCTATGTGGACACTCAGTCGTCCATTGCCTTGACCAGGTAGCCATTGAAGATGATGTAGACGTCGGTGTCATCATTGTACAGGGCGTTCTCTCGTTCTCTTTTGAACATGCGCACCCAGACCTCGTCCTTGTCCCTCAGCTGGAGCATGAGGCTCTGGCTCTGCATGATGCTGCGGTCACTGGGTTGTGCGTACAAGATGGCCGTCTCTTCGTTGTTCTTCATGATGTGCAGATAGGTCTCCTTTAGGTTCCAGGTATGTACATTGAGGTTGAAGTAGTAGATGCCAGGGACGTAGCAGACAAAGGTTCCTGAGAACATGTTGAAGTGTTCGTAGAGGTTCACGAAGGCCGTGTCGAACACAACGGTCTGGAAATATTCGGTGCTGTGTAAGGACTTACGACGAGCCACCGAGAAGGCTGCATACTGGATCTTGCAAGAATTCCCTGGTGGACCTGTTTGACCCTTTTGACCCTTCATCCCTGGTTGGCCTTGGTGTCCTCGTTGACCTTCTTTGCCTGAGATTCCTGGTGGTCCTTTTCCACCAATTTCCCCCTTTTCTCCTAGAATAGGGAAGTGAATGCATTATTTTTTTGTTTGGGGGGGGCTTCCAAGACATAACGCATAATAACTCGGCCAACGGACCCTCAAAGAGAAGGAAGAAGATTGTCAGGAGGTGTCAAATTGTATTATCAACTGGTTGCTCGCCCTTGACATATATCCAATGAATGTTGGCCTATTGCACATTGGATGGTCAACTGTTCCCACCAAACTTGGCCTGTCCCACTCATGGTCATCTACTATACTTATAACATGAACTTTTTTGGACCAGGAGAGATCATGGAGCTACAGGAATTCATTTTAAAGACTCTCCTCTAGGACAATTCATTGAGATAAGTTCTGAGGAACATCACAGGAGATGGGTTCCTTCTGGACACCTGCCTATATCTAATGTACAGAGCAAAGCTGTGTGAGGACATGACCCCAGTACAATCCTGGAATATAAATCCATATTTAACAGTCCTGCTGCTACTAACTAATTACACAAAAGTTTGATACCTAACACTGACTGCATTTAAAGGAAATCTACCACCAGGATGAAGGATTGTAAACCAAGTACACTGACATACTGGTCTGTGCCCTCTCTGCCAAGATCCGCTCTTACATTAGCTCAGTATGCAATTGTTTTTACAAAAAAGGGATTAAAAAATTATGCAAATGAGCCTGCTTGGGCTCCATAGAAGCAGGAGCCCCTCATACCCCATCATTTGCATAATATTTCAAGCCTCTTTTTGTAAAAACAAGGGAATAAGAAGCTAAACTAAAAGTGGATTCTGCTAGAGGGGGAACATACCAGTATGTCAGTGTTCTTGGTTTACAATCCTTCATCCTGGTGGTAGATGCCCTTTAAGGATAATTGACGTGACCTGGAATTTCTGCCCCCATGTTGTAGCTATGCTGTAAAATGAATGTAGTCTTACCCTTAAGAATGGACATTTCTATACGAGGCTGGACTCTTGGCATTGGATATACAGCATATTCCTTCACTTTGCTTTTCTTGGGGGGCTCTGCAGGCTCCTCCGAGGGGCCACAACAACGGACACATGATGGGTTTCCAACTTCTTGCAGTAGGTACGTTCTTGGCGCAGCAGCATCAGCCGACACCAGACACGTCAAGACGAACAGCACAGGGAAATACATCACAGCTCCTTCCTGCAATGAAGAAATGAGGTCATGATAAAAATCCCTACTTCTCACTGCCACCACTAGGGGGCTGATCTGTATACATCTCTTACCTGGGGCAATAAGAAGCATATACAGAGCTGTATACGGATGGAATGGTGGGAAAGGGACTTATAACCCTGAAAAAATTCCTGTACAAATATGTTTTGCAGATGTGACTGTATTACAGGGACACATACTTCCGGCTCAAATGTACAAGTCATGTTTCTTTTTTCGGATCACACAATCCAGATGTTGCAGAACATTTTTAAAATTGTAACTTCAGTACATTTTTGTTTTGCAATGTTAAAAAAAAAATGATCTGGAATTTAAACCAAAAACACTTGAAATGTTATACTTAACACTTAAAGGGGAACTCTCATTTGTACGGAGCAGTCATATGGCACCTCTAGAGGCCTGATGGCCACATTGTACCTCCCCATTCCGTTCACAAAAACACCCTTGATGGTTACAGAAAGAAAAAACTATTACAGTTTTCTTAGAACAGAGATCAAGATTTAAAGGGGAAGTCCATTAAAAACCACCTTTTGAAATAGCAGCAACAAGTGAGTTAATGAAGTTGGACCTCACCTATTTATAACATATAAGAAAGAAGAGGATTTGTAAATCTCCAGAATCCCTTTGAACAATGTCCAATCACTAGAAATTCTCAAATATCTGAACAAGCCATGCAGAACTTACTGTTGTGTACATACTTCTTCTTCTTCTTCACCCTTTAGACTTTTGAGGAACGGAAAGCCTTTCTGAGAATCAGTGCAGCTGCTCAGGGGCGGTGCCTGACAGAAATTGTTTCATTGGTTCATTCTTTAGCTGCTCATGTTAAGTACCGCCCCCTAAGAGCCAGGATAAGGTTGACTATGCTCTATAGGCTCCCAGGAGAGAACTTGTTTCATAGACATCTGGGTGGTCCAGTCTGAAGGTTCAGAAAAAAGCAACGCAACTTGGAGGAGGAGGTCAAAAAGTTCCCCTTTAAGCCCGTTTTCTACAGCTTCCTTCATCTCCATCGTGTCGTTGTAGCACAGCCAACATGTGCTTTTCTTTCTGATGTCCTCCATCCATTCCTAGACAAAACCCGCCCCAACATCCAGGAGATAAATATTTTACACCCCCACCTACCTCGGTTTACAATATCCTTTCATACTACGTTCTACCTTAGCCGTGATTTGCCCCGGGGGCAGCTGTGCGCTGGCTAAGAAGACCGGTCTGTGGGAGTTCAAACATCTTCCAAGCCGTTTAGCTGGAGGACAATTTCCTTTAGATCTCATCTGCTTTAGATTGAGGTCTTTGAAAGCAGCCGAGACCTCATCCACTCCTAGCGGGGCCCTTTAAGGCGACAGCGCCATCGCTGTCCAGGAGCTAATCCTCGCTATTTCGGCAAGTTTCTCCTGTTCAAAGATATCTCAAGAAAAGTTTGAGTTTCCTCCAAGAAAGAAGGAATTTTATGGAGAATAACCTTTGGAGTGCGGTTTCCGCTTGCTGCGCGCACGCCGGCTGCATGTGAATAAGACAAAGGAGGGGGAAGGGGGGTAAACAGGTTGTTCCTTCTCCCCGCTGTTCCCATCTTCCATTTGCAGAATTTCTTCTTCATGTTCATAGACAGAAGAAGGTTTGATGCGGCTCCAAATTACTGGAGGGCAGCAGTAAAATGCTAAAGTTACTTAAAGGGGCGGTAACTCAAGGCACAAAGTACACTGCAGAACTTTCTGCAAAGTTTCGAAGACTGAAACTGGTCCACAACTTCCTCATCGCCTCCAGGTTCCAAATATTATGGATTCATATTCACTGCTCTAAAAATTTGCCAAAAAAATTATCAGGAGTCCAGAAATTTACTTTCATCCTATTGTCCTACTGTGAAACTGTTGTTCAACTTTCCGGGATGGTCTCTAGTTTTGAGGGGCAGTCTCAAAAGGCATATCCTAGAAAAAGAGGAGGAGGGGCTTGTGAAACCCTCCCACAGGGGGCGGTCCTATTCCCACTTAGAGAAGACTAAGACATCTGTAAAGTTGGTCTGTATGTATTGTGTATTATAATTTACCATAAATATTTGGCTCCCTCTAGAGGTGGTCCCCAGCACTGAATAACTTAAAGGGGTTGTCCATTCATCAACATTTTATTAATAAACTTCTTAATATTGCTATAAAATCATGGAGAAGTCATACTCGCCTTACTGACCTCTTGATTCTGTGATGTCAGCGGGACCTGTGATCGCTGTTCTGACAAAATTGGTGTCTGGCCAAACCCTTTAGAAACTCTGTATAGGCACCAGCTCTCCGATCACTGTATAGAAGTCAGAATTTTGGACCTAATATAGGAATACAAGACCCTGGAGGACTAGACATGTCATTGTTGCATATAACCTGTAGGGGCGCTGCATCAAACATCAATTATATGTCAATCACTAGAGGTCCCACCAGCAATGACCTTATGATAAATATATTATCAGGAACCTTCAAAGTAAAGAATCCCTTTAAGTAAAAAAGTAGATGTGTTTGGAGAGGTTTGGATCTTCACCGGCTGCTGAGATGATGAAATGTCACTTCTTACAGACAACTAATTACAGAGGAGTTGTTTTCTGAACCCAAGGTCAACGACTTCACATTTTTGTCCAGATTAGTTTTGTAGTCATGAACTCAGCGCATCCAGGACGGAGGTGAAGTCCTCACATGATCCAAGTACAACTTTTTACCGAAATTCCTCCTTGGTCTGGTTCTGTCCAATGAACCACTAAAAGTTAGAGTTATATATGTCATCCTCTCGCACATACAGAGTCCAGACCCCAGACCGTATCCCCCCCCAGACCTCCTAAACTTGATTAGACGCACTAAACTATTTCAGACCCCAGACCCTCCAAACACAGAACAACTTAACGATTGCAGACCCAAGACTACGCCCCCCTAAACATGGATTCCTAAAGAATTACAGACCCCTCATGAGACTCCCTAAATAATTACAGAGTGTAGACGTTGCCTTCATGGACACAGAACTCCTAAGTGAAGACCCATCATCAGTCCTTCTAAATAATTGCAGACCCCAGACCATACCGACTAAATACAGACCCCCTATACATTTATAGACCCCTCATTAGACCCCCAAAACAATTTCAGACCCCAAACCCTCTAAATACAGATCTCTTAAACAATTACAGATCACCACCAGAACACCTAAGAACAGACCCTCTAAAACTTTACAGACCCCAGAACAAACAGTCATATTTTTCTCCTTTGTGGCTCTCCTACAGGGGTTTCAAGACCTTCTGACAAATGATGACATCATCAGAGGTCCTTGACTCAAAGCTTTTACAGGTGATGTCACAGAGGTCCTTCAAAAAAAGCTTTTACAGGTGATGTCACAAAGGTCCTTCAAAAAAAGCTTTTACTGGTGATGTCACAAAGGTCCTTCAAAAAAAGCTTTTACTGGTGATGTCACAAAGGTCCTTCAAAAAAAGCTTTTACAGGTAATGTCACAGAGGTCCTTCAAAATAGCATTTACAGGTGATGTCACAAAGGTCCTTCAAAAAAAGCATCCACAGAAGATGTCACAAAGGCCCTTAAAAAAACATTTACAGGAGATGTCACAAAGGTCCTTCAAAAAGCATTTACAGGTGATGTCACAAAGGTCCTTCAAAAAGCATTTACAGGTGATGTCACAAAGGTCCTTCAAAAAGCATTTACAGGTGATGTCACAAAGGTCCTTCAAAAACATTTACAGGTGATGTCACAAGGTCCTTCAAAAAAACATTTACAGGTGATGTCAAAAGGTCCTTCCAAAAAGCATTTACAGGTGTCACAAAGGTCCCGTCAAAAAAAGCATTTACAGGTGATGTCACAAAGGTCCTTCAAAAAAGCATTTACAGGTGATGTCACAAACACTGGCGTAACTACAGTGGTAGCAGCCATAGTAGCCGTCATACTACCTGACATACTAAAGAGTGGAGGATGTGCACCATTATATACATATTATGCTGCACACAGTACAGCATAACATATATATCACATACCGGTATATGGGATGTATATATGCTCTATATGTATGTGTGAGTAAATTAATATGTATATTTTTATTAAGTGAGAAGTGGGGTCCCATCAGGGGCGTCGCTAGGTCAAAAGATCCGGGGCTTGTGCCCCGGATCTTTTGGCTGGAGCCCCGGCTCTCCCGTGCACATCCTCCTCCCCTGCACATCCTCCTATGTGCAGTCACTGTTTTCCGCAGCAGGGGCTGCAGCCTCTGGAGGAATAATACTCTGAAGGACCTGTTCGATGCATGATGGTCACACATGATCCTCGCCGGTGAAACACACAGTAAACAGCATTAGACCTGCACTCATTGAGGTAAGTGGGAGTTTGTGGGTGACATTACTTACTGGGAGGGTTGGGATGTGTGGGCGGCAACATTATTACTATGGGGGCGGGCAGTGTGGGTGGATCAATTACTTAACTGCGGGTTTTTGTCCTGTGTGGGAGACCTTGCTTTACGTGGTTTGAGACATGCTGTGTTCCGCATAGTAAATACATTTTGTCAAAGCTGAACTACAGACAGAATGGCTTCTACATAACATCTGGGCAGGGAGACTCCTTTTCAGAGAAGTGCGGCTTGCGGTGTGAGGGGAAACAGAGATCAGCCACGCTAATCAGTTCAGATCGCTAATCTGTCCATATATGGCACTGCATCTCCTAGGTTCCCCAGAGCAGACACGCGTGCAGGGATTCCTTTGCAGAGAAAGTGTCGGTTAACGCGTAGAGAGAAGAGGACCACAGTCACACGTCAGTACAGCATCGTGTCCATATTATGTCTCCAGGGCTCCCCGACACAGCTACTTATTTAATTACCAATACATAAAGTTTGTGCCCAGTGCTGACATTCGAACCTGAGGACCCTCGCACTATAGACAGGCGCTTAACGACTGAGCTATAAGCCCAGTAATACAGAGCTGAGGATTTCTGGTAATAAGAAGTGTTAATGCAATTTACACTGGACACAGACTAATGCCACTGATTTATAGAGAGGGATATTCTCAGAGATATTATTGTTAATTATTGAGATATTATTATTATTATTATAAAATTGTATTATTTTTATTATTATGGAGACGATTTATAATAATAGTAAAAATAATAATCAACTAAAGTAAATACTAATAATCTACATAATAATAAGAGTCTGCAATAATAAATAAATATGAAGAGATACTCCCTATTATACCAAGAAATTAAATCTGGTCGTCACGTCTGGTGCAGTTTTTGTACAGTAGTCATAGTTCTTAGTTACCCAAAATTCTAACGTAAAGGAAACCTAACACCACAAAATATACCGATAAAGGTTTAGATTGGGTGGTAGGTGCATCAATGGGACGTGAGGATAGCCCTTTTAAGGGATAATCTCACGTCACCGCACTTTTTTGTAACACTTTTATTACCTAATTGTTAATTTTGTTTAAGCGGCTACTTGGGCGTGAGTAGCCGCCATCTGAGATAGATTACACGAGGCGGCTATATCCACGCCCCGGTAGCCACTTTACCCATCCTACTCACCACGTTCGGGCGCAGCTGTCGTAGCTGAGCGCCCGCGTCGCCGACTCCTGCAGTCGCGCATGCGCAGAACAGCAGGCCCGCGCCTGTGCAGCCCCGGCTTCGGAGCAGTGACCGCGGAGTAGCCGCCTCGTGTAACCTCAGATGCGGCTACTCCACGCCCAAGTAGCCGCATAACAAAATTAACATATTAGGGTAATAAAAGTTTACAAAAAAGTGCGGGGACGTGAGGATTAGCCCTTAAAAGGGCTACCCTCACGTCCCATTGATTCACCTACCACCCGATCTACCTTTATAGGTAGATTTGTGGTGGTAGGTGCCCTTTAAATAAGCACAGAGGCTATAGCTCAGTGGGTTGGGGCACTATGTCATTATTGTACATGGACACTGTAGGTTCTAGGTTCAAATCCCATTGAGGATAATAATTTTTTTTTTTATTGAGATGATTTTTATTATTATAATATGGCTAAAATTTTGGGCGTGGCCAGGGAGTGATTGGGGGTGTGGCTTAGGGGGATCGCCATTTTGTCTCTCTTTCCCTTTGACAAATGTTGGGAGGTATGTGTGTGGGGGACATTACCTACTGTGGGTCCTGTGTGGGAGACATTACTTACTTCCTCATGAGGTAATGTGCGCCCCACCAACGCCCCTCCCTCAGTAGGTAATGTCCCCCACACAGCCCCCCTCCCAGTAGTAATGTGCCCACACACAGCCGCCCCCCCCCCCCCCCCCGGGGGCAGCAGCAGGATAACACTGTCCAAGATGTAGGGACAATGGGGAACATAAGGTGTGGTGATGTCTAATGGAGAAGATTGAGGATGCGTCACCTGCAGTCACTGGAGGGAAAAAGTAGGGATTTCTTCTGTGGTTTCTGTAGCTGTATACACTGTCAGGTTGTTATTGGCACAAGCACATGTGAGGGGGTTATGTACAGGGGGGGCATTACTAAAAGTCTGATACACATGCATTGGGGCCCGTGCCCCGGATCTTTTTCCTCCCTAGCAACGCCCCTGGGTCCCATGCAGAAGCCTGCTATGGGGCCCTGCTTCTCCTAGTTACGCCACTGGTCACAAAGGTCCTTCAAAAAAAATAGTTTCACATATCAAATCAATTTTCTGGCTTACTTGTTCCACTGATTGCTGTTTTTAGTACCCAACTTGTTGGGCCTGTAGGTACAAGTCCTGTTATCCAGGTGCCAGGGGACAATTGTCAATGAGCTGCTAAGCCTTGGCCTGGGGACGTAGAGAAAGGATTACAGCATCAAAATAAACTTTGTACCGGCTGAATACATGGACTCATAACTTAAGTGTCCCAACGAATGGTGGTCGTCTCCACTAGAGGACATTATAGGTTGTGAGTGATGGTCATCAATGTAGGGGCAGAGTAACATGTATGGTGCCCATAGTGGTTCTGCTAAGTCCTCCAGACCAAGATAAGTTTTCTGGCACCGTTTCTAGACATAAGAAGACATGGCCTCGAGACACGTCAAGTGGTGCCAAGATTTCACAACTACCGCAATTAAAAAACAATCAATGTTATCCTACAAAAATGTCCTTAAGAAAAACATTTTAAAGGAAATGTTTAATGGGAATAGATAACCCCCAGCCAAGACATTTATCCCCGGTCTTATTAATAGGGGATGTATCTTTCGTGGACCAACCCCTTTAAGTATTAGGTTGTCCAATGTAGCATTGCCTGCCGGGGAAGCTTCAGCAGCACTGGCTCCTCGGCTGTGTGCATCAAGCATCTTTAAGAAAATGTTTTTGAATCTCTTATAAATTTTTTGGTCCCCCATCCTCCCAGCATGACTTCATCTGTTGTTCCAACACAATTCAGCCCCTTAAGGGAACAGCTGCTAGAGACAGAGGACAGAACATTTGTGAGAATTAGGAAGCACAGAAGCGCTGATGGTTGATAATTGCTCTTACACCTCTTCTGGATCGCACTTATTGTATGTATTAGTCTCAGTGGCCAAGAGGGAAACTGGTCAAAGGTGATGGAACTTGGCATTTGAGAACATACAAATGGTCTACACCAGTGACCTGTGATCTTGGACTCCGGAGCTTTTGCAGAAACTTCAGCCGTCAGCAAACTGTGAACGGAAGATGCAGCTTTGTTGACTGACCTAGACAATGCACTTGGGGACATGGGGATCTCCATAAGAAAGGTGGAATTGGTGGAATTCCCAGTATGAAGGCATCAGCACCTATAAATGTGTCTCCAAACATCTCCTAGGCCAACCCTGGTAACTAGCCTGAGACTTGTGGAAGTAATCCCCCAGCTTCAGTAACAGATGGAAGAGGAGTCCTCCAGATGACTTGGGGCGTTCAGGATCAGCCATGGTCTAATTAGGAAGGACAGATTAACAAATGTTCCCAAGGACAGAAGGTTATATTTGTTGACTTGTCCCATTGCCTTGACTACAGAAGATCTATTACCTGTGGTCACCAGATGTGGGAAGTGATTGGTCTACTGTGTGGCCGGAGAACTAGCCAGATAGTGGAAATGCTTGTCATTATTGTAGAGACCTTCAGACCATACTTACTTATGGTCATTGAAAATTTGGGCAGCACTATTATACAGAAAGAAAAATAGGATGAGAAGGTGAGATCAGGTGAACCTCTACAGGACTAGAAGGTTAGAGGAGATGCTGAGGTCAGCCCATGGTTATGGTTTTCAATGAATTGTCACTCATGTTATGCAGAACCTGGTGGAAAAGCCACAAGGACAGAAACACCAAGAGGATGGCATGGTCTTTGGTCATGGCAAATATTGGAGTGGCCACTCGGAAGAGCATGATGACTCTATGCTGACATTGCATGAAATTCGACAATAGTCAATACAAGATCAGACCCCAAATCATTACAGATCCCATAACACCTAAATAGATACCCCAGACCTCAGACCAGACCCCTAAAAATAATAGACCTCAGACCAGACCTATTAAAAACAGACCCTCCAAAAAACTACAGACTCCACACCAAACACTTACATACAGTCTTCTCTATGCAGTTCTCACGGTTCCTTCAGGACCTGCAAAGTGAACATCACATCATCAAAGGCCCTTCACTCCACTAAGCATCTGTCCTGATCAGATGCTATATTTGGTTGGCTAAAGGACCTTTAAAGAATGTCATGAAGGTCCTTTAATAGAGCTGATTCCACAATCCAGTTGACGTTTGATGCAATTCACAGTAAGAACGCAACAAAAAATCCAGTATCCAGTCCCAAAATGTGGTCATGGACTAGGTCAGTGGTGGAGAACCTAAGGCGCTGGTGTCAAAGGTGACACTCACTCAAGACCAGGGAGGTGTGGACAGCTCTGGATTATCATGGGACCTCCTTCTCCAGGCCCAGCGATTCTTCCTAGACAGGGGACACTGGAGGGAAGTTACAATGATAATCCGAATTTCTCCTCTATCTACTGTATTGGTGTCCTCTGGACATCAATACGATTGATAGCTGTGACAGAGCAGAGAGCAATAACTTACTGCTTAACTTTCTGTGTTGGCAATTTGCGAAAAGATAAGTGGGTTTTGGTTGTATTTTGGGGGCTTGGTCGCCATCACTGGACTAGGTGAACGCCATCAATGCTTGGATAAGGTCACCATGAAACCAGGAGACCAGAGAAGACTGAGGAGGTCTGGTTTTCTAAGTAACACAATTTTTCGTAGCCTACAGATCTCAGCCTCCAGCTGACAGGGCATGCTGGGAGTTGTAGTTTGATGACTTGTACAAGTTGGAGATCACTGCCATAGCCTGAGGGTTCATGGTTGTATCTGTAGGACCTTCTCCTCACAGCTGCGGATCTAGAGGCAGCTACAAAGACTCCGCGGCCGTCGCTCACCGAGATGAAACAGCGGAAGCAGAAGAGAATTCCTTACACGTCCTTCAAAGAGATCGGCTACTGCTACATATGGCGGGGGCAGAAAACTTTAATATTAAACAGACAGCGGAGGCCTGACAACTCAGATTTAACCCGAGGGGACAACGAGTGCCCAAAGTCAACCCATGCAGCGACCAATTATGTAGTTTTGCCTTGAAGTGACCACCCAGACAAAAGAGAACCTGTCAGCAGGTGTGACCATGTAGACTGCAGCCAGTGTTATGCATTGTCCCTGGAGAGATGTGTAATCAGACCTTTCTATATGTTGTTAGTAGCAGCAGGACTGTGATATATGGATTTATATTCCAGGATTGTACTTGGGGCATGTACTCACACTGCTGTGCTCTGTGCTCACTGCAGCCAGTGTTAGATATTGTCCCTGGAGAGATGTGTAATTATTTTTTTTGTGTATGTTAGTAGCTGCAGGACTGTGATATATGGATTTATATTCCAGGATCGTGGCACTGGTGGTATGTACTCACACTACTGCTAGATATTGTCCCTGGAGAGTTGTGTAATCTTTTTGTGTGTATGTTAGTAGATGCAGGACTGTGAAATACTGTATGGATTTATATTCCAACACTGTAGATTCCCCAAGTGCACTGGTGTGTCCTCACACTGTTGTGCTCTGTGCTGCCTACAGTGTTAAGTCCCTGGAAAAATTGTAATCATACCTTTGTGTGTCTGTTGTTAGTAACAGCAGTACTATGAAATATGCACTTGGGGAGTGAGTTGATCCACAGTCCATCCCCTCTGTGATGAGTAAATGTAATAGCAGGTTGTATAGTACAACAGTCACTCAGAGCAGAGGGGAGGGGCTGTGTATCAGTTTAGTGCAGTGAGTTAAGAGCACAGCAGTGTGAGGAAATGCCCCAAGTTCACTTGGAAAGACTACAATCCTAGAATATCAATGCATATATCACAGTCCTGCTGCTACTAATAATATACACAAAGGTCTGATCACACATCTTTCTAAGGACAATATATAAAACAGAGAGCACAGAGCACAGCAGTGTGAGGACATGTCCACATGCTACAGACCTAGAATATAAATGCATATATCACAGTCCTGCTGCTACCAATAACATACACATAGTTTTGATTATACATCTCTCCAGGGACAATACCTAACACTGACCGCAATCTATATAGTCTCAGCTGCTGACAGGTTCCCCTTTAACAATTCATGTTTTTCCCAGGATTGAAATTCCTGGGAAATTTTGTGGCCGTTCCCACACTTCTTGGTGTGGTGCTTCCTAATGTCCCGTGAGCACATGATCAATGACATTTTCAAAACTTTAGTTAATTTTTGTTTTGTTTGTTACATTAACCCCTATTTTTTCTTTTTTTTTTTTAACCCTTTGCATTCTTCCGATGATACGGATAAGAACCCTGCCCTCTCGGAGTACTGGAGTCCTGGATTTAGAGGACTGTAGCTTTAAGAGACATAAAAAAAACTCCAAACAACAAAAACTTTCAAAGCAGCAACAAAGTCTAAAACATCCCACAACGACGAAAGCAAAAGTAAAAAGGAATCCCTGTGGCCTTAGGGGTCCACAAAGAGACATTTGGGGACTTACGGTTGGGAGCCCCCCCTGTGGTTCTCCTGACCTGATCCGTCTTGTGTTTGCAGTTTGCTCGGTTCCTAACAAAAGACATTGTCAGATTCCTTGGACTCCACCCTTGGTGTCGGGGTGGGAATATAGATGACGGCCTGTGTGTGTGTATGATGTGTCGTAGATGATGCCCCCTCCCTGTGGTCTTACCTCTTCTCCTCTGCAGGGGATTGTCTTCTGCTCAAGGTCTGAAGTTTCTCCAGGAACTTAGGATTCGGCTGCCAGAGATTCCTGAGGACACATGGCAGAGCCGTCCTGGAGGGAGAACTGGAAAGTGTTACATTTGGCTCTCACGTGTGAATTTGCTTCTTCTTCGATCATTGGCCCCATCTCCTTCCTGGCCCGAGGGGCAAATACAGAGACAGAGACAGATACAAACCCTGAGACTGCTGAACCTGGTGCCGAGGACACGGCCCCCCACATCCACCCCCTCACACTTGTCACTGCACGACACTCACCTGACATCTCTATTTACTAACTTAGAAGAACCAAGTTAAGGACATGTTTGTACAGGACTACAACAAAATGGCCGCCATCTTTCATAAAAACAGAACCACGGCCTTCCAAAGGATCTGTGTGTGGTACTGCAGAGCAGCCTCATTCACTTTAGTGATCTGTAATACCAGACACGGCCTGAAGATAAGAGTGGCGCTAGATAATTGCTGGACAGCAGCGTATTGTATAATGCATGGGACCGCAGTTCTCAGGAATTGGTGGGGCTCGGATCCTGACTAGATACAAGCAGATTTGAATATCGGGCCGCCTGACCTGGACTTTTTACTGGGTTGGCTGTTCGGCCACCAATAGCCAGGGAACAGCCAATCCAACACTACGTCCAGTTCAGGTGACCGAACCCTAACAACGGGACCGCTCACCTCTAATCCTGACCAATCAGCAAGTTATCTACTATACTGTGGTTAGCTGGCAACTTTACATGACCAAAATAAACTAGTCCTGTCAAATTGTGTAAGTGTATGTTGTTAGTAGAAGCAGGACAGTGAAAAATTGATTTGTATTTCAGGATTGTAGCACTAGGGGGCACGCCTCACACTGCCGTGCTCTTAGCTCTCTGCATTTAGCTGCTACTTACTCCCACCCTTCTGCTTTGTGTAATAGGCTTCTGATTGAGCACTACAGCAGTCACTCCATGTAAAGGAGAGGGGCTTTGGAAAAGTTCATTGCAGAGAGTTACGAGCACAGCAGCGTCAGCACACCTCTCCCTGATGAACATGTAAAAGATATAATCCCGAATATATAAATCAATTTTTCACAATCCTGCTGCTACTAAAAACCGCTAAACACCATGGTTGGTGGGGAATGACACAAATGTTGAATCATGCCGTAGGGGAGACACACTCCCTATAAGATTTTAGACCCACGTCCCCAAGAATCTAGGGCCCAAGTTCCTCTCAAGCTAAGCCCGATAAATGGAGTGAAGCTAGAAGTATAAGGGTGCGGACACTAATGGGAAGGGAGTGGGAGCTTAGCTGCAGTACTCAGCACAGCCATTACACAGTGGATGGAGCTGTCGCCTTCTTGTAGTTCCAGTGTCATAGCTGCTGTTATAAGCCATATATTGGGGGTTCTTACTGCAAATATTTGCACACATTTGAGTGTGATGAGTGTCCCTTGAAGAGTCACAGGGGACCCTCCGAGCCAGACTCACCTGAGGACCAGTAGTGAGGTTCAGGCTTTGGTCTCACAGGCGTCTGCAGCAGTATTCCTCAATCCCAAAACATGTTGATGGAGCAGTACATGGCGGGGCTGGCCGGGGGCGGTATCTCCCTGCGAGGTCATGCGGGACGTCCATGATTGTTGTGTTATGTTATAAATAGCCATGATAATGGGACAAAGCTGCAGCGGGAGACTGGACGAGGCTGAGAGCAGATCCTCAGCCGTACACTGACATGTCTGTGCATATATTGCTGAGCAGGATAAGGAGCTATCACTTTTTTTCCTCAAATTTTGAGATCTGCCAAGTAGCTGTGAGGACTCATCATCATTAACCCATCCCTTAATGTGGTGGAGCTGGACGTCCCATGACCTTGAATACCAATCACCCCCCACAAGATCAACATGTCCCACCTCATCAAAATGTCCTCTGGACCAAAATTGTTGCTATTTTTCTTAATTTTCTGGAAAAATTTGTGTCTTTTTGGCATGTAAAGGAGCGGGGTTTTGCTAATTTGGTTTGACATGCTCCTCGGGGGCGGGACTTAAGTGTTACCAATTTATAGAAATAGTAGACCAGCTGGAAATCTATACTTTTTGAGATGGATGTAGCCCTATGGGATATATGGAACCTCTGAGATATTATTTGTTCGATCTGGCATTGTGAGTCCAGTGGGTGGAGTGAGTATGTAAAAAAACTCCCACTCAGTAGGACCACCCTCTGGATCCCTAAGTGCACAGGAAATAGGAGTATATAGCAATGAATCTCAAGCTACACTAAATATTTTCCTATAAAACTATATCAATTCCAGTGTCTTTATAACCTGAGGTTTGTCGGTTTTGCCTGGAGTGCCCCTTTAAGCTGACGGTGTACCTTCAGTATAAACACATTCCCTTGTGTATCCAGAGACTTTATTGTTATATCCACAACAACCACGTCCTGTCTTGTCCCCTGTGGCATTAACAGTGAGGCACAGGCTGCGCCGCTTTCTACGAGAGGCAGGTACATCGCCAGTTTGTCTAAACTCCACCTTAAAGTGGGCGTTCCAAGTTTGATGCAGAAGCATTTCTTGTTGTGTTTCAACAAGCTTTATTGATCTACAGACAAAAATGTAATTTCTTTTTTAATTTTGTGTATGTTTTACATTTATACACCATACATATATGAATAAAGTGCAACACCCCTGCCAATGTATAGGCAAGGGGGTAGTTGCGAATAGGGCCACTCTGGTAATTGTGGGCTCCGGCTGCCTCCAGGCCCCAAGAAAAGGCTAAGCCCCGGTGGGGGATGTTGCCAAAGCATGATGTGAACACAGTCTTATCCACAGCAGCTTGGCCTGTCCCTATGGCACAGCAGACTAATTGGCTCTTTTATACAGAATGTGTCCCTGTTGCCAAGACATGGATGATATTTTCCAGGATAATCCGAGTGTTTCTGTATTCATGAAGTGACAATAGTCTATACCACAAGTCAGGGAAGACCACACAAGAAAACAGAGACACCGACATAACTGGGAGAATGACAAAGGCTGCGGGAATGTGATACACAACATTCCATACAAATTTCCTACTATATAATGCAAAATAACACAGCTCAGCAATTAAAGGGCAACTCCATTCAATATGGATAGCAACACCAAATGATGCCAGGGTTACTAAATGCTAAGAAAATCACAAACATGTAGGTTTCGTAGCAAACATTGCTCCCATAATGCTCCATAATGCTTAGATGCAATTATCAGTGGGAGGAGCTTATGTGCTTCAGTGCTCTTTGTCGCCCTCTGCTGAGTAATTAGTATTAATGCATAAAACCAGAGACCCTCAAAGCCTTTGGTTGTGATGGAATTGTCCTGTATAGTGGTCAAATTATCATCAAATCACGGGCTGTGCGGCTGTCTGTGGAAGGATTTTCTGTATGGCGGATAATGGGGAGCCACAGGTGCAACTTCTCTGTATCATATTATTTTATGTATCGGAGACGGGAAACTTATCAGCACAGACTCATCTATTGTCTATGAAAGGATTTTCTAGATTGCAGTACAATTATCAGTAAACCACAAGCTGCATTGCTGTTTATACAAGAATTTTCTGCAAGGAAGGCCGAAATATTACAAGTGACCCCCAGGCTCCACTGCTGTCTATGAGAGGATTGTCTTCAATGGAAGCAGGAGCATTACCATATGTTCTACCGCTGTCTATGAGAGGATTTTCTTCCTCTCATAGACAGTGGTAGAAGCTGTGGCTCCCTGGTAATGTTACAACTTCACATGAAGAAAATCCACTCATAGACACGTAGAAGCTGTGGCTGTGGCAATGGAAGTGGGAGCATTGCTATGGATCCACCAGTTCTACTACTGTCTATGAGAGGATTTTCTTCATGTGAAGGGGGTACATTACCAGGGAGCCACATGTTCTACCGCTGTCTATGAGAGGATTTTCTTCATGTGAAGGGGGTACATTACCAGGGAGCCACACGTTCTACCACTGTCTATGAGAGGCTTTTCTTCATGTGAAGGGGGTACATTACCAGGGAGCCACATGTTCTATCACTGTCTATGAGAGGATTTTCTTCATGTGAAGGGGGTACATTACCAGGGAGCCACATGTTCTACCACTGTCTATGAGAGGATTTTCATCAATGGAAGTGGGAGCATTACTAGTGATCTACATGTTCTACTACAGTCTATGAGAGGATTTTCTTCCTTTGAAGTAGTATACATACAGGGAGCCATCAGCTTTTTATACACTGTAATGAGGATTTTCATTCATAGCTGTGGTAAACATCCCAGTGTGAAGCCCACCGCTCTATTACTGTCTATGAGAGGATTTTCTTCATAGTGTAACATTACCAGGGAGCCACACTTACCACTGTATCGAGAGTGATTTTTTCATACGTTTGAGTATAAACATTACCAGGGACTCCACGACTTCCTACATTGTCTATGAGAGGATGTTTCCATGTTCTAGGGATGGGGTAAGCATACCAGGGAGCCACAGTCTTTCTAGTTACTGTCTATGACCGTGAGGATTTTCTTCATAGGGTACCATTTACCGGGGCCATCGCTTCTTACTGGTCTATGAGAGAATTTTCTTCATAGGGTCCATTACTCGGGGAGCCACAGCTTCTACCACTGTCTATGATAGGATTTTCTATCAGGTGGTACATTACCAGGGAGCCACATGCTTCGACCACTGTGTCTGAGAGAGGATTTTCTTCATAGGATAACATTATCCAGGGCAGCCACAGTTCTACATACACTGTTATGAGAGGATTTTCTTCCTTGAAGGTTATAACATTACCAGGAACCACAGCTTCTTATAGATTGTCTTATGAGAGGATTTTCTTCATAGGGTAACATTACCAGGGAGCCACAGCTTCTATTACTGTCTATGAGAGGATTTTCTTCATAGGGTAACATTACCAGGGAGCCACAGCTTCTACCACTGTCTATGAGAGGATTTTCTTCATAGGGTAACATTACCAGGGAGCCACAGCTTCTACATGTCTATGAGAGGCTTTTCTTCTTGTGAATTTGGAACATCACCAGGGAGCCACATGTTGTACTGCTGTCTATGAGAGGATTTCTTTCATGGGAAGCAGAAACAATACTAGTGGACATCAGGTTCTATACTATCTATGGGAGTACTTTTCTTCTATGGAAGTGGGACCATCACCAGTGATCGACATGTTCTACCACTGTCTAGGAGAGGATTTTTTCATGGGAAATGGGAACATTATCAGAAAGCCACATGTTCTACTAGTGTCTATAACATGATTTTTTTCATGGGAAATGGGGACAATACCAGTAGGCAACAGACTCCTGTTGTCTATGACAGAATTAACTTCATGTGAAGCAGGAATATTACCAATGAGCCACAGGTTCTACTACTGTCTATGAGAGGATTTTTTCATGGGAAGCAGTTACACTACCAGAAGGTCGCACGTTCTACTACTATTTTTCTATGAGAAGATTTTCTGCTTTGAAGGCAAGGCCACTAATAATTACTCTCAATGGGGCACATTTACTTACCCGTCCAGTTCCGACCCCACGGCGCGTTGTCCAACGAGGATTCGGGTTCTGCCGGGATTCAATAAGGTCGTGGGCCCGATATCCAGCAGGTGTTGCTGCTGCACCGAGGTCCGCCAGCGTTCACCTTCTTCGTCCTGGTGCATGTAAGTGCTAATCGTGCGACACAAATCGGTTTTTAAATTCAGCATTTTTTCCGAATCCATCGGGTTGTCCGACGGCCACGCCCCCGATTTCTGTCGAGTGAAAGCCGGCGCAGATGCGCCACAATCCGTTCGCGTGCGCCAAAATCCCGGGGCAATTCGGCGCAAAACAGAAATATTCGGGAAACCCGACGAAAGTGCAGCATTCGGAATCTTAAAAAATGAGCTCCATTGTCTTTTTGAGCTAAGAATGAGCAGTTGTAAGGGTTTCAAAAACAGCGCCCCTCCTGTCCTTATCTGGTATGTCAACACAGGTGCCCTGCAACGGATTGGGATGAGCCGTCGCACTAGAGAGTTTAACAATTGATGTAACATTGTTTTCCCCTCGGCTGTGTGTGCGTTGTTACACCTCTTACTCTCCGCTGCGCCGCTCCTTCTGCTCACGTATTCCGCTGCCTGTTACTTTTGGCGCCCTGACAGCGCAGTCACTCCAGATCTCTGCCAGTAATTCCATCATAAAACATTTCCGCTGAGAGAATCAAATGAAAAGCAGAGACATGCACACAGAATTATCATACGAGCTCCTGCAACTGGGTTATGTGGAGCGCGCTAGGGGACAGATGTTGTGGACTGACGCCTGTTAACTGCTTCACTGCTCAATGTACATCCGTGCATCCAAAACCCTGACTCTGTGACCTTCCTGCTTTATGTCTATAGTTCCAAACCTTCAATTATATTCTTAAAGATAAAATAATAATAATCTTTATATAGCACCATCATATTCCGTAGCGTTTAAAAAGTCATAGGGGACATATACAAATATAATATTACATTACAGTACAAACAGTCATATGGAACAAAAGGAGTGAGGTCCCTGATCACAAGAGCTTACACTCTATAATATCACCTGCAGGAACCACTAGAGGGGCTCTGTATTATAGTTATATTCTTGTACATAGGGGGCAGTATTATAGTAGTTATATTCTTGTACATAGGGGGCAGTATTATAGTAGTTATATTCTTGTACATAGGGGGCAGTATTATAGTACGTAGTAAGTAAGTTAATATTCTGTACATCGGGGAACCTAATTATAGTAGTTATAAGAGTGCTTGGTACAATAGGGGGACATATAGAGTACTATCTATCTGTAACAAGGGGGGGCATTCAATTATAGTAGTTAATTCTATGTTTCCAATAGGGGGCCAAAAGTGAGCAGGGCGTATTATAGTAGAGTGTATATTCTCCAACAATAGGTGTCAGGATTCTAGTAGTTTTGATTCCTGTACGAGTATGGTGGCAGTATATAGTAGGTTATATTCCTGTACATGAGTTAAAGCGGTATTATAGTAGTGTATATTGCCTAGTCAACGATGGGGTTCTATTAGAGTAGTTTGTATTCTTGTACATAGACGGGTTCAGTAATTATGTATAGTTTATTCCAAATGTACTATATGGGCAGTAATATAGCTATGAGGCATATTTATTCCTGTCACATTAGGAGGCGGGCAGATTATTATAGTTAGTTATAGGTTCTGGGCCTAGGGGCCAAGTATTATAGTATTTATATACCGTACAGAGGGGAGTATTATATGTAGTGTATATTCCTGATACATGGAGGCAAGTATTGAATATATTATATTCCTGTACATAGGGGTCATTCTTATGAGTAGTGATGTATATTCTTGTACAGATGGGGCAGTATTAATGCGTTCATATGGTTCCTGTACAGGTGGGGGGCAGTATTATAGTATGGTATAATTCTTTGTACATAGTGGGGCAGTATTATAGTAGTTATATTCCTTGGTACATAGGGGGCGTTAATTATGTAGTTTGATATTCTTGGTACATAGGGGGCAGTATTATGTAGTTCTATTCCTTGTACCTAGGGGCGTATATAGTGAGTTTATATTCGGTGTACATATTTAGGTGGGTCAGTATGATAGTATATATATTCATACAAAAAAAAAAAAACATAGGGAGGTGCATAATATTATATTAGATTAATATAAAAAAAAAAAATCTTGTACATAGGGGGGCAGTAATTATAGTCTTAATAATTCAATTGTTCACATAAGGTTTGCAGTATTAAGAGTAGTTATTTCTTGTACATAGGGGGCAGTAGGTTATATGAAGTTAGAAGACTTCTTGTCACCGAAAATAGAGGCAGTATTATGTGTATTAATATTCTTGTACATAGGGCCCGTATTTTAGGTATAATATATTGTACCTAGGGGGCAGTATTATAGGTATTATCAATAACTTCTTTGTACATAGGGGTGCTCATTATAAGTAGTTATTTTCTTGCCTTGTACATAGGGGGACAGGTATATAGTAGTGGGTAATCTTGGTACCTAGGGGGATAAATTATAGTAGTTATTTCTAAATAAATCGGGGGGGTCCTATTATAGTAGTTTAAATCCTTCTTAAAGTACAATAGAGGGCTAGTATTATATGAGTTATATTATTGTAGCATAGGGGGCAGGTATTATAGTAGGTTATATTCTTTGTACATAGGTTGGGCAGTATTATAGTAGTTTATATCTTGTCCATAGGAGGGGCAGTATATGTAGTTTTGATGTCTAGTGAGTACATGGGGTAAGGTATTATAGTAGTTTATCTTTGCCAGTAGAAAGCAGTATTATAGTATTAGAATATCTTGTACCTAGGGGATCACAGTATTATGTAGTTATTTCTTGTACATGTGTTCCGTATTATCGCAGGTACGTTTATTGCTTCGGTTACAGTAAGGGGGCAGTAAACGTAGTAGTTGATATTCTAATGAGATCCATGTAGGGTGCATTATGTATAGTAGGTTTTATTCCTGTCACATAGTGGGTGTCAGTATTATATAGTGGTCTAATTCTTGTTCCAATGATTTGTAGTATTATAGTAGTTATATTCCTGTACAAAGGGGGCAGGTAGTATTTAGTTTATTCTTGTACATAGGTGGGCACAGTATTTAGTCAAGTTTTATATCCTGTACGATGGGGCAGTATTTATAGTAGTTATATCTTGTACATAGGGGCGTGCAGTAGCTTCTAGTAGTTATATTGCCTGTACATAGGGGGCCAGTCTTATAGTAGTGATATGCTGTTAACATGAGGGCAGGGATGTTTCGTAGTAGTTAAGGTTCTTGTATCATAGGGGGCAGTGTTATAGTTAATTCATGCGGTCTATTCTGGTATATCGGAGCAGTATTATAGTATTTCTCTTCTGTACAATAGAGGAACAAGTATTATACTATTATTATTTCTTACCTAGGGTGCATTATATGTCTGTATTGAGTTCCCTGTATACAAATAGGGGCAGTATTATAGTAGTTATATCCCTTTACATAGGGGGCAGTATTATAGTGTTATATTCTTTCAATAGGGGGCAGTAGTTTATTCTGGTCTTATAGTCTTGGACATAGTGGCACGTATGGTAAAGTGAGTTATATTCCTGTACATGGGGGGCGTATTAAGTCAAGTTATAGTTCTGTTAAACATGCATGGCAGTTATTTAAGTAGTTTAGTCTGTGTACAGATGGTAGCACGGGTATTAGAGAATAATTTCGTAATTCCGGTACAAGTAGGGGCATATTATGTAGTTTATATTCTTGTACACTATGGGATGCAGGTCGTATAGGAGTTATATTTATTTGTACATAGTGGCATATTATCTAGTTATAAACTGCTTATATATATGGGGGCAGTATTATAATATAGTTATAATTCTTGTACAATAGGGGCGCAGTCTTAATAGTAGTTTAGGGATCCTCCGTGTCGTGTACATAGGGGGCAATTTAGTGACTTAGTAGTTTATACTTCACTGGGGGGGGGGGGTGGGGGACCTAGGGCAGGTATTATAGTAGTTTAATATTCTGTACATATGGAGGGCAAATTATGATAGTATTATCTTCTTGTTACATAGGCGGACGGGGCCGTATCTATTCCAGACCCGCGTAGTTTCTATTCTGTAGCATAGGGGGCATTATTATAGTAGTTCTGACAATTCTTGTACTAAGGGGGCCGTATTAATAGTATTTTAGATTCATTGTCCATAGGAGTGGGGGCAGTATTAAAATAGTATTTATTCTTGTACATGGGTGGCAGGGGGCAATTATTCTATAGTGTTATCCTGTACCTAGGGGTGCGAGTGGATGTATAGTAGTTATAAAATTCCCTGGAACTAGGGGCAGTTTATAGTAGGTATATTCTTAGTACATAGGAGTGGCATAAATTATGAGTAGCTTTACGAATTCCGTGTACCGTAGAGGGCGTAAGGTTAGTTTTTATATTCTGTGGTAAACATAGGAGTCGGCCGTAATTAGACGTAAGATTATATCCCTGTACATCAGGTGGCAGTATTTAAGTGTAGTGATGTTCTCGGGGTAACTAGGGGGACAGGTATTATATGCTATGTAGCTATAATTCCTTGTACGCGATCAGAAGGGTGGCAAAGTATTTAGTATTATATTCCTGGGTACATAGGGAGCTATTATAAGTATTCCAGAAGGGTCTTGGTACATAGGGTGCCGTATTAGATGTATTATATTCTGTGTACATATAGAGGCCATTATTATATAGTTTATATTCTTGGTACTAGTGGGGGGCATTGTTTACTGAGTTTTATCTTCTTTTAATAGGAGAAACAGTTTTCGCGTAAGTGAGATAAAGTTCAGATTTTCCTATCCCTCTTGCAAGAACAGGGGAATCCCGCCCCGGAGTGATCAGTGAAGGTCGGGGAATCCGATGCATCTGGAGTTGTGAGGAGACAGACCTCAGTGTGTTGAGTGGTAAGTGGGCTGCAGATCTGGAATAAGAAGAAAGGCATAAAGCAAACTGAATATCCTAGCCGGGATCAACAAGGTACCAAAGGCCAATAGGTCCACGACCATAAATCAACCGAGAAACGGTTTGCGGCTAGACTGCTGTAGTTATTAAATAAGCGGGGAGTGATCCCATTCAGGTGATATCATTGTGTGAAACGCACACCTGACAAATCCAAAATCTTATCAGAGGGAACACTCCGGGGGCCACCTGTGTCCTGTCAAATTAAATGCATTTGTTGTGGGAAAAGTTTCTACAGGGGATTACTAACTTACTACGGACAATGGGGAGAAACTGCCTTGATCCACGGAAACATGTCACAGGCGCGGAGGGAAGTAAAAGGGAGAGGGGGGAGAGGGGAGAGAGGGGGAGAAAGTGAAAAAAGAGGAAGGAAAAAGAAATGGGGGCGTCTGTCAGTGGTTCCAGAAAGGGAGGACGCGAAAAACGGGGGAGGAGAAGGGCCGGGGGAGGGGGGAAGCGAAAAGGGGATGTAGGGGGGGGTCTGGCTTTAGTACCTTGACCATTTCTAAGTTTTGGGAAAAAGATTTCCAATGAGAGCCAACAATAAATGTCAGTAGGTTTGTAATAATTTGTTGCAGACCGCTGATGGACCAAATGGGCAGGGGAAACTTCCGTCACCGGGGGGGAACCTTCTAGGTCCAAATAAATACTTCCTAGCTGTCTGGCGTATGTGATGTCTTCAAATGGCCCCCCTTTTGTGTACTTATTCTTAGGATTATTGTTAATATTCGTTCTTTGTCAAATACGGGGGTCAGAGTGCAGTAAGAGTCTATCATGAGTTGTCAATAATGCTGATTGAGTTGGAGGAGACTGCGATGAGGGGGAAATTTATAGGAAAACAGATCAATCGATTGAGGAACACTACTTATGATAGCAGGAAACCGGGTACTGTCATCAGGGAATCTGGTAATGGCCATATACCTTGGTCTGTTGAATCACCATCGCCGTCGGCAGATTTGGTCGTTCTGAGGCTGCCGGTAATTGGAGTCTCGATTAGCATGGCTCCTATCTCTAAAGCTCTGATATAGATGGAATGTTAATGCCTGTGCAACAAGGGGAGGAAAACATTCCTGATATTGTATGTTTCCATCAATCACACCTTCCATGTTCAGTTTCTTTGAGAAAAACCTCATCTGAGGAACGAAATTTGAAGGTACGGGTCAACTCGGTCAAGTTTCTGTAGAGTTTGGCTTGAGTTCGACTAATTTAAGTGAGGGACATTATCATTCTTGTTTAAAGCGCTTAATTATGACGATCTTTCTTGTTCCATCAATTTCATAGGTCCGGATCAGTCCCCCCAAGGCCATAAACCGATGGTGTTTTCTTCCGAAAAGGGGAAATAACACATAATGGTCATTCTCTCCGTGACCCATCATAGGAAAACAAATCTTTACTGATATCACTCTGGCTGGCCAGAGGATAAATCCCAGAAGTGCATCAACCATCTCGACATCCCAAGTTATCTACAAAATCGACCATAACTTGTTATCTGTGTAGTTTTTTGAGAACGACCTCTAACCCATTCTGGCTTGTCCAGTGTCCAAAACCAAACCGAGCGTCACGCGTTCCATATTATGCATCCATCCTATGAGGAATTTGAGGCATAGAGGATGGGGCTCCTTTTCATGGACTGTACCTTTCACGTCAGGAATGTCCGTGGGGTTCTAAAGTCGGTATTTTACCCTCATAGGGGCCACTGCGGAGATGGTACTGAAACCAGACACCGGGACCTGAGTGCTAGGTGGTGCACCAGGTTGCTGCGGGCACTCAGATGGCCCCACACGAAAGAATGCAGGATGGGCTGTGATGCGGCAAATGGATACCAAAACCTGTGACACCGGTTTGTATGTGATCTATTTGGTGGAGGCTCTTAACCTGAGTAAATTGTGTATATATAAGTACTAGCCTAGGGGTGACACACACAAGACCCACTGATATGGTATCTGAAAAAAGTTATAACATACCTCTAGTAAGGGATTGATGGCCCATTCTGGTCCAAGACTTCAATGGGTTGACTAAGGAACTTTTACTGCCTCATCTTGAGGCATCCCCGTTCTCTGTTCCCAGCTTTCTGTCTTTTCTGCTCATCAGACCATATGTACTGTAGCGATTTTCATGAGCATGCACAGTTGAGACACATTGGCTGACCACGATTTGGCGTATGTGGATGATACTACTGCGACGGCCGCACAGCCACTGAAGATAGCAGCAGTGACAAGCCATCAAATAGGTAATGATCTGCTGTCACCCATCCTGTGAGGGACAATAACCACCCCAAACATCATCCAGAGCTGATAAACGTGGAGTCCTCTGGTAGAGATGGACTATCATTTTTTGTCAATAATTTTTTGGCCCTTTCAAAATTGAGAAAGCCAGTTAAAAGAGGGTCAAAGATCACATACCTGACTACTAAAAACACATGAAAAATTCCCTTGACACGTTTTTTTTCACTCCCCATTGCCCAGGAGGAATGTAATTTACCCATTATGGGTCACAAAGTATGAGAGCAATTTCCTGTTGTCAGGCAAATCAATAAGTCGTGTGATGTCAGAAGTCTCTCGTTTCATTTGATGCCAGGATGGCCATTAGATGACGAGGATGTTGTTTTCACGAGCCGGTGATTATGCCTAATACTCTGTGCTATTCATTAATTACAATCAGGTCAGTCGCCCAGGTCGGCACACTCCCCATTACCCAACATAAACAACAAACAATTCATTAAGGAAAAACAAACCTGGATCTCGAAAGAAAATGCACTTTTTTTGTTAAAATAAAAACCAAGGATCACGTTCTTTAGATCCTGTCCACTCTACTAGGTTCTGAATTACTGGTGGTGTAATATATGCAGATTTTTTAGGGAATGGGTAGAGGACCTAAGAAATCCTATCAGTTGTAATAGTCTGTCGTTGGGGGTAGCAGATAATGAGTGACCCTCATTGGCGTAGTTTGAGTGGAGGGTTCTATCTAACCACTCCATGAAACAGTTCTTTATAGTCCTTTTTAACATATACAACAACTGGAAGCTCAACATGGTGTTTTTGATGACACAGTTCATAGAAACCTTGTCCCAAAGATGGACCACTTATAATTGCATAGGGTGGGATATCTTGAATCACAGGCGACCATGTCAGTCGTGGAATCAGAGCAGTGGGATAGATCTCCATAACTGGTGGTGATCCATTATCAAACTTATTGGGGCTTAATTAGTAAAGGTCCTCAGTTCGCTCGTATTTCCGAATATGTTCCATTTTGCGCCGAATTGCCCAGATTTTGGCACACACGATCGGATTTTGCCCGCTCGTTGCTGGCAACAGAAATCGAGTGGTGGGTAGTCGACAACCCAATTGATTCGACAAACCTCAATTTTAAAAAGGATTTGTGGCGCAAGAATCGCACTTACATGCACCAGGAGAAGAAGGTGAACTCCGGCGACCTCGTCGCAGCAGCGATCAACATCAGGTAACTACTCGGGACGCACAATGTTAGTGAATCGTGGCGGACCCGCACCTCGTTGGACAACAGCAGCCGTGGTAACTTGGGCGGGACCGTGCAATAAATGTGCCCATTGGGTTTTAGTTTTCTTGGCTACTTTCTTTCTTGTGTGTCAAGTCAGAATAAGAACTTTTGAAGGTGACCATGATAAGAGGATGACCAAAGACATCTAACCAAAGCAACAAACCCTAAATTCCCTGGAAATTTCAATTTGAAATGACAACAAAATTTTTCAGCGCTGGTTCAAGGTTTGGAATCTGGTGGCCATCATGTTGTCCAGACTTGGTGAGAACATTTCTATAGGCTAGTTTATAAATAAAGTCCTAACTGGGAATCTTTCCTCTGTCGAATGGACTGGAAGGTTCGTTTTGCGATCACCTCTTGGAACTTGGAGTCCATATCACACCATTTATTCACGAATCCTCCACACTTAGCTATTTTTTTTAAAAATATTCAACTAGGCTAAATTGAAAGAACATTTTCAGTCTTTTGGTCTATCCAATAATGACATCAGGAGTCTGTCCTGTAGAACCCTCCATAACCGGTGACTCGGTCACGCTCATCCATAGCTAACAAATTTTTCAAAATTCGAATATCTTTTCTTGATGAACATTTGTTCTCTCTACTGAGAATTTTTAGAGGTGTCTGAAAATATCTGCATTCATCCTTATAAGTGCCCATTTGTGATGAGTTGTCCTTCAGAGTTAATTAACCTTGTGCATGGTAATGAACATTTCCGGCTTCCGTCCTTCGCCTCTTCTTCAGGGTTTTGCAATCTTGTATAGACCCCTTAGAGAGCGGGAAAGCCGGCTCACGTGGCAAGTATAGAGACGCCTGTTTCTGTACCTACTTGATGCAACCTCATTACATACGTAACAGGGTCTGTCCTTCCATCTCCCCATCATCCTGCCAGATGAAGCAGATGCCCATTTGAAGCTTTTTATTGTCCCCCTTAGATGAAGACTTCCAGATTTAATTTGTTATGAGGTAGGATGAATTCCACAAGACTCTATCTCTTTATCTATGTTATTTTAATCCTTTAATCTCATACCCATCTATTTCTCTCTATTTGGTCAGCCTCCTATATGTTACTTTTCTATACTACTATAACAGGGAACTCACTCTAAGGGGGTATTTTATCATTCAGCCCCCGGCCCCCACATCGCCCCTATTAGTATTCCCCGTCAGTTCTCCGCCATGTTCAGCTCGCCTGGTGTAGAACCGCTCTGCGATCCTGGGTGCAGGCTTAACTATTGCGCATTCACAGGGCTCCCCACCTCCGCACCTCGCCAACAATTGTGCCTAAGTCACAGGTTTGTATACCTGTTTTCAAGGTGCGGAGTGTCAGAGAAAAAAAACCCAAATGGGGGCACAGTTACTTACTTACCCAGTTGTGCGGAGTTCATAAAGTGCAATTGTCCGACAGCGATCTTGCCTGTGCCGCGATTCACTAAGAAGTGTGCGTCCGATAGCTGCATGTGTCGCTTTCCCCTCCTCGGTCCCCTGAGTTCACCTTCTTCTTTCTTCTTCCCGTTCATGTAAGTGCATTGTCCTTTCGACAAAAGTGTATAGTAAATCCGAATTCAGTTGATCTTCCGACGCCCCCCCGTCCGGCCATATTAATTCCCCGCAAAACCATGGAACATGAATTGAAAGTGCGACCTGGGACCATAGTTTATAGGCTTCACGGAGTCTAATGGCGCAAATATTTTCGTGACGTTTTTCTAAGCGTAGTGCTGAAATTGTGCCAAATGGCATGGGGAAGCCGGTGGCCAGTGGACTGGGCCCAAGCTTGGGCATCCGGAGAGATGATGCCATAGGCGCGACCTTGCATAAAAAACTGCCCCCCCGGCATCAAAAAGCTGCCCCCCGGTATTTTTTTATGAGGCTGAAGCTTATCGTCACATATGTCAATTTCCCTCAATATTACAAATATAAACAAATCAAAGGATGTTATCTAGCGTCCTAATCTTTTCAACACATATCGTCTGGGTGCTTCCTTGCACCCCCTTCTTATTCTCACCGTATACGTTTCTCCTTTACATAACGCTCGGAGTCCGCTGAAAAAGTTGTCCAATTAAACTTGCGCGCGCGGAGGAAGAAACAGTTGGATCACTGCTCCCATACATTTTAATTAACATAATGAATAGACAAGAAAAGGAAATCTATTTGGCGGGGTAATGATTTTTTTTTGTTAGCGTCGCGCCCAGGCCGGCCCCACAAGCCGAAGAACTCGCCAATGCAGGCGCGGCAAGGAAAGTTTTCTTCGATTGTAATAGAAAATTGGTAAATCCCTGCTCCGTTAATCCCCTGAGGAGGGGGTCCAGGATTGATATACCATAACCTTCATGTCCTAAGCTTTGACGTCTCCCTGATGCCCACGGGCATAAGAATTCTAGCGCACGAACTTTTTTGCAAAACTTCTTCTGGGTTAAAAAGTATAACAAAAAGGATACTTTATTGACAATTCTCTCAACAAATAATTTATCTTACACAAAGATCTCCTGTGGGTGTAGTGGTAATAGAGGATGTGTCCGCCTTGTTTGTGTAGTGTTAGAGGATGTGTCTCCTGTGTTGTAGTATATAGAGGATGTTTCTCATGTGTGGTGTAGTATATAGAGGATGTGTCCATGTGTGGTGATATCTGAGGGATGTTCTCATGTGTGGTGAAAGTATATAGAGGATTTTTCTCCTGTTTGGTGAAGTATCTAGAGTATGTGTCTCCTGTGTGGTGTATTAATAGGATGTCCTCTTGTGGTGTAGTATATAGATATGCTCTCCTGTGTGGAGTAGTATATAGAGGATGTGTCGCCTTGTGGTAGTAATATCTAGGACGTTCCCGTGTGGTTTAGTATATAGAGGGACTGTCTCCTGTGTGTGTAGTACTATCTAGGACGTGTTTCCCCCCTGTGGGTGTAGTATAGAGGATGTGTCTCCTGTGTGTGTAGTTTATGAGATGTGTCCCTCCTGTGTGGTGTATTATTAGAGGATGTTTCTCCCTGTGTGGTGTAAGTATATTAGAGGAATGTGTCATCCTGTGTGGTGTAGTATAAGAGGGACGTGTTCCCTGTGTGGTGTAGTATATAAAGGGAAGGACGGTCCTCCTGTTTGGTGTAGTTATAGAGGATGTGTTCCTTTGTGGGTGTAGTAGATAGAGATTTGTCTCCTGTGTGGTTTTTAAAGTATTAGAGATGTTCTCTCCTTTTTGGTTAGTCTATAGAGGATGTTGTCTCCTGTTGGTGTAGTATAAGAGATATGTGTCCTGTGTGGTGTAGGTAGCCTAGAGGAGTGTCTCTGTGTGGTGTAGTGTAATAGAGGATGTGTCTCCTGTGTGGTGTAGTAATATAGAGGATGTGGTCTCCTGTGGTGGTGGTAGTATAGAAGGATGTGTCTCCTGTGTGGTGTAATTATATAGGATGTGTCTCCCAGTGTGGTGTAAGTATATATAGGATGTTGTCTCCTGTGTGGTGTAGTATATAGAGATGTCTCTCCTGTGTGGTGTAGTATATATAGGAGTTGTCTCACCAGTGTGGTTGTAGTATAATAGAGAGGATGTGTCTCCTGTGTGGGTGGATATATAGAGGATGTGTCTCCTGTGTGGTTTATTAATAAAGAGGATTGGTCTCCTGTGGGGTGAGTTATAACAGAGGATGTGTCTCCTGTGTGGTGTAGTATATAGAGGATGTGTCTCCTGAGTGGTGTAGTATATAGAGCAGTGATGGAGAACCTTTTAGAGATCAAGTGCCCAAAATGAGACGCATAACACACTAGCTTTTCCCAAAAAGCCAACACGGCAATTTAGGCAGTAACAAACCTATTGCTACCAGAATCTTTGAGCTCCAATCTGGCCCTGTCCACACCTTCTCTTTGGAGAGGACTAAGCAGCGTATGATGGGGTCACTTTAAACAAAACAACCCTGCTTGAACTACCTGAGACTTGCAGGGAGTTGCCATGTCCTGGCAAAACTCCTGTGCCTGGGAGACAGCCATTTCCCACAACTGAGGTTCTCAAGTGCCATCTTCTGGCACCAGTGGCCATAGGTTCGCCACACTGATATAGAGGCGGTCTCCTGTGTGGTGTAGTATATAGAGGATGTCTCCTGTGTGATGTAGTATATTAGAGCAATGTGTCCTGTGTGGTGTAGATATAGAGGATGTGTGGTGTAGTATATAGAGGAGTGTGTGTAGTCATATAGAGGATGTGTTCCTGTGTTGTATAGTATATAAGGATGTTGTCTCCTGTGTGGTGTCAGTAATCTTAGGATGTGTCCCGATGTGGTTAGTATATAGGATGGTTTCTCCTTTGTGGTGTGTATATAGAGGAATGTGTCTCCTCTGTGGTGTAGTAAGAATAGAGGACGTTCTCCTGTAATGGTGTAGTATAGTAGAGTATAATCTCCTTTAGGGTGTGTTATAGAGTATATTTGTCATCCCTGTGTAGTTAGTATAATAGAGGATGTGTTCCTGTGTGGTGTAGTATTAGAGGATTGTCTCCTGTGTGGTGTACGATATAGAGCAATGTGTCCCTGTGTGGTGTAGTATATTAGAGGATGTTGTCTCCTGTGTGATGTAGTATATATAGTCTGTGTCGCCTGTGTGTTGTAGTATATAGAGATTGTTCTCCTTCCCTGTGTGTGTATTATATGAGGATGTGTCATCACTAGTGTGATGTAAGTTCTAGAGGGATGATGTGCTCCTGTGTGTGTAGTATAAGCAGGATGTTTCTCCTGTGTGGTGGTGTATATATAGGATGTGTCCCTGTTGGTGTAGTATATAGAGGAATGTTGTTCCTGTGTGGTGTAGTATATAGAGGATGTCTCTCTTGTGTGGTGTAAGTATATATAAGAGGAATGTGTCTCCTGGGTGGTGTCGTAATTAAGGATGTTGTCTCCTGTTGTGGTGTAGTCTATAAAGGATTGTGTGTTCCTGCTTGGTGTAGTATATAGAGGGATTTGTCCCTGATTTGTTGATTATAGAGGATGTGTCTCCTGAGTGGGTAGTATTCGAAGGGGTGTGTCCTGTGTGGTGTAGTATATAGAGGATGTTTCTCCGCTCCTGTGTCAGTGTAGTATATAGAGCATGGTTGTCCTGTTTGGTGTAGTATATAGAGTATAGCTCCTGTATGGTATGATATAGAGGATGTGTCTCCTTGTGGTGGTAGTAGATAGGGGATGTGTCTCCTGTGTGGTGTAGTAATATAGAGGATGTGTCTCCTGTGTGGGTGTAGTATATAGAGGATTGTGTCCCTGTGAGTGTAGTATTATGAGGATGTGTGTGTCCTGTGTGTTGTGTATATAGAGGAATGTGTCTCCTGTGTAGGTGGTAGTATATTAGAGGAGGTGTCCCCTGTGTGATGTAGTATATAGAGGATGTGTCTCCCTGTGTGATTAGTATTAGAGGAGGTGTCTCCTTGTGGTGGTGTATAGAGAGGATGTGTCTCCTGTGTAATGTAGTTATAGGGAGGATGTGTGTCCTGTGTGTTGTCTATATAGAGGATGTTCTCCTGTGTGGTGTATTATAAAGAGGATTGTCCCTCCTGGTGGTGTATTATAAAGAGGATGTGTCTCCTGGGTGTGTAGTAATATGAGGATGGTGTCTCCTGAGTTGTGTAAGTATTAGATCCGGATGGGAAACCTTTTATAGACAAGTGCCGCCCAAAATGAGACGCATACACACTAGCTTTTCCCAAAAAGCCAAAACGGCAATTTAGGCAGTAACAAACCTATTGCTACCAGAATCTTTGAGCTCCAATCTGGCCCGGTCCACACCTTCTCTTTGGAGAGGACTAAGCAGCGTAGGATGGGTCACTTTAAAAAAGCAGACACTGCTTGAACTACCTGAGACTGCAGGGAGGTGCCATGTCTGGCAAACTCTGTGCCTGGGAGACAGCCCATGTGCCCACACTGAGGTCTCAGATTCCCTCTCTGGCACCTTGCCATAGGTTGTAGGTTCGCCACCACTGAATAGAGGAGTGTCCCTGTGTGGTGTATATATCGAGGATGTGTCATCCTGTGTGATGTAGTATATAGAGCATGGGTCCCCGTGGTGTAGTATTAGAGTATCAGTTGTCCTTTGTGGTGGTAGTATATAGATGATGTTGGTGTAGTATATAGAGATGTGTGGTGTAGTATATAGAGGATGTGTCTCCTGTGTGGTATCGTATATAGAGGATTTGTCTCTGTGTGGTTGAGATATAGAGAGGATGTGTCTCTGTGGTGTGTTTATATAGAGGATGTGTCTCCTGTATGGTGTAGTATATAGAGTATATCTCCTGTATGGTGTAGTATATAGAGTATATCTCCTGTATGGTGTAGTATATAGAGTATATCTCCTGTATGGTGTGGTATATAGAGGATGTGTCTCCTGTGTAGTGTAGTATATAGAGGATGTGTGTCCTGTGTGGTGTAGTATTAGTCGGATTTTCTCCTGTGTGGTGTGCTATATGAGCATTGGTCCGTGTTGGTTAGTAATATAGAGGATGTCTGCTCCTGTGTGGTGTAGTATATAGAGGATGTGCTCCTGTTTGATGTTATATAGAGGATGTGTCTCCTTGTGGTGTGTATATTAAGGATGGTCCTCCTTGTGGTGTAGTATTAGAGGATGTGTCTCCTGTGTGGTGTAGTATAATAGAGGATGTGTCTCCTGTAAGATGGAGTTATAGCGGGATGTGTCTCCTGGTAGTGTAGTATATAGAGAATGTGTGTCCTGTGTGTTGTAGTAATAAGAGGAATGTGTCTCCTTGTGGTGCGTATAAGAGTATTGTCTCCTGTTGGTGTATATATAGAGATGTGTCTCCTGTGGGTGTAGTATATAGAGGATGTGCCCCCCCCCCCCCCCCACCCCCCCCGCCTGTGTTGATGTGTATATAGAGGATATGTGTCCTGTGTGATGTAGTATATAGAGGATGTGTCTCCTGTGTGGTGGTGTATATAGAGGATGTGTCTCCTGTAAGATGGAGTATATAGAGGATGTGTCTCCTGTGTGGTGTAGTATACTAGAGGATGTGTCTCCTGTGTGGTGTAGATATAGAGGATTTGGTCCCCTGTGTGGTGTAGTATATATAGATGTGCCTCCTGTGTAGTGTAGTATATAGAGGATGGTGTGTCTGTGTCTGGTAGTATATATAGATCTTGTCCCTCTGTGTGGTGTAGTATATCCAGGATGTGTGCTCCTGTGGTTGATGTCAGTATATAGAGGATGTTTCCTCCTGTGTGATGTAGTATAAGGGATGTGGTCTCCTGTGTGGTGTGTAATAGAGGATGTTTCTCCCTTGTGGTATAGTAATATAGAGGATGTGTCTCCTGTGTGGTGTGTAATATTTAGGATGTGTCTCCTGTGTGATGTAGTATATAGAGGATGTGTCCTCCTGTGTGGTGTAGTATTAGAGTATGTGTCTCTGTGTTGGTAGTATATAGAGGATGTCTCTCTTTGTGGGGTAGTATATAGAGGAATGTTCTCCTGTGTGGTGTGTATATAAGGATGTGTTCCTCTTGGTGTATTATATAGAGGATGTGTCTCCTGAGTGGTTAGATAGTAGGAAGATGTGTGTCCTTGTGTTGTAGTATCTATAGAGGAGTGTCTCTGTGCGGTGTATAATTAGAGCATGGTGCCCTGTGTGGTCTAGTATAGAGAGTATTCTCCTGTATGGTTATGTTATATAGAGGATGTGTCTCCTGTGTGGTGTAGTTATAGAGGAGTTTCTCCTGTGTGGTGTATTATATAGATGAATGTGTCTCCTGTGTGGTTTAGTAATATAGAGGATGTGTCTCCGTGTGGTATAGTATATAGAGGATGTGTCTCCTGTGTGGTGTAGTATAGTATAGAGGGGGGATGTGTCTCCTGTTGATTGTGTATATAGAGGATGTGTCTCCAATGTTGATGTAGTTATATAGCAGGATGTGTCTCCTTTGTGGTGTCGTAATATAGATGATAGTGTGTCCTGTTTGGTGTAGTATATTAGAGGTGGTGGTCTCCTGTGTGTATGTATATAGAGGATGTGTCTCCTGTTGGTGTAGTATAGTCTATGAGGATGTGTCCTGCCTGGTGTGTGTATATAGAGGATGTGTCCCTGTTGATGTAGTATATAGAATGATGTTGTCTCCTGTGTGGTTGGTGTACATCGAGGATGTGTCTCTGTGTAGTGTAGTATATAGAAGTGTGTTCCCTGTGTGTTTGGTAGTAATATAAGGATGGGTCTCCTGTGTGGTGTAGTATTATAGTAATAGGTCCGCCTGTGTGATGTAGTATAAGGGATGTCCTCTCTTGTGGGTGTAGTATAAGAGGATGTGTCTCCTGTTGTGGGTGTAAGTATATAAAGGATGTGTGTCCTGCATTGTTTAGTATATAGAGGGATGTTCTTCTGTGTGGTGTAGTATATAGATGATGTGTCCCTGTGTGGTGTAGTATATAGAGGATTGTCTCCTGTGTGGTGAATTATATGAGGATATTTGGTCCTGTGTGATTTAGTATATAGAGGAGTGTCCCTTTTGGTGGTGTAGATAGAGGTGGGTCCTCCGTAAGATGGAGTATATAGAGGTGTGTCTCCTGTGTGTTGTAAAGTACATATAGGATGTGTCTCCTGGTTGTGTAGTATATAGAGGATGTGTCTCCTTTTTAGTGTAGTGTCTAGAGGATGTGTGTCCTGTGTGTGTAAAGTATATAGAGGATGTGTCCTCCTGTGTGGTGTAGTATATCAGGATGTGCTCTGTGTGGATGTGTATATAGAGGATGTTTCTCCTGTGTGAGTATAGTTATATTCTTGTACATAGGGGCAGTATTATAGTAGTTATATTCTTGTACATAGGGGGCAGTATTATAGTAGTTATATTCCTGTACATAGGGGGCAGTATTATAGTAGTTATATTCTTGTACATAGGGGACAGTATTATAGTAGTTATATTCTTGCACATAGGGGGCAGTATTATAGTAGTTATATTCTTGTACATAGGGGCAGTATTATAGTAGTTATGTAGAAATGAAGAGAACACAAACTGTGGGCTCCAGCAACGTAAGAGTGTATGACTCAGTTTTTCATATAAAAATCCAAAGGTTTATTTCGACATCTTTAAAATTTGCAGTGTGCAAGGGAGACAGGCATGGATACACAAAAGACGTGACACATAGACAGAGCTTGCGGTAACGCGTTTCGGACTGTAGCCAACTAGTCCTTACTCATACCTGATATTCTTGTACATAGGGGGCAGTATTATAGTAGTTATATTCTTGTACATAGGGGGCAGTATTAGAGTAGTTATATTCCTGTCCATAGGGGGCAGTATTATAGTAGTTATATTCTTGTACATAGGGGCAGTATTATAGTAGTTATATACCTGCTGTGTATATTATCACTATGTGGCATTATATTGTAGAGTTTCGGGTAAAGTGATTACAGATTTATACTTTTCCTCCTGAGTCCCTTTCAGGTTGACTTCACTTCCAACATGGCGGCCCTTCGCCGCGCACCTCTGGCGTGTTTGTCCGGTTTATAGAGTGACAGTCTCGGGGCGGCTCATGGCGGCGGCGCGGTATATAATGACCCGTCATGTCGACCGTTATTAACATTTTTCATCTGACAACGATTTTCCCGCATTCCACACTGTAAATTTCCCGAGTAACATTCAATAAAATAAAGATTTGCTGACTGGCGGGAAAGATGCTGAATAATGACTTCTGGCGGCGGATCACTCCATGGCGGCGCGCGAATCTTCGTTATTGCATGTTTAACGGATATTAAACCCATGTATCCGCCCCGGGCGGTGAGAATCCGCTGAGACGCTGCTATCACGGTAGTAGTAACGCAGCAGAGGGGACAAGGTCGAGAATCTTCGAATGAAGCAAAGTCATGAGTCCCCCCCCCCTTCCCCCCGGGACCCCCCCGCTTCAACCAATTTTGGGTTAAAAAACATTTAAAAAATTGCAATCCTCCTGCCGAGGGCAGTAATTAACCTCCGCCGTACCAGGAGATGTCAGCGTCTCCATGGTCTCTCCTCTAGAACCTGCTGTTGCAATGACTCGAATAGTTTTGATACTAAATTTAAAGGGCGTCTCCACCATCTGCAGCTTTCAGGGAACCAAAGTCTTTTGTATCCGTTTCATCCGTTTGTTGTAGTGCAGATTTATAAAGATTATCAAACCAATATTCCGCAATTTTAAATTCTGCAATACTTCACCCACATCTACAGCATGTCCCCCCCGCCTTCACCCACATCTATGTACAGGGAGCCACAGCTTTCTAACTGTCTATGAGAGGGATTTTTTCTAGGGTACATTACCAGGAGCCACAGCTTCTACCACTGTCTATGAGAGGATTTTCTTCATAGGGTAACATTACCAGGGAGCCACAGCTTAACCACTGTCTATGAGAGGATTTCTTCATCCGGTAACATTACCAGGGAGCCAAAGCTTCTACCATGTCTATGAGAGGATTTTCTTCATAGGGTAACCATTACCAAGGTGCACAGCTGAACCCACTGTCTATGAGAGGATTTTCTTCAATAAGTGGTAAATTACCAGGGAGCCACAGCTTCTACCACTGTCTATGAGAGATTTTTCTATAGTGTAACATTCCAGGGAGCCACAGCGTCTAACTGTCTATGAGGAGATGTTTCTTCATAGGGTACATTACCAGGAGCCACAGCTCTACCAACTGTCTATGAGAGGATTTTTCATCGGGTTAACATTACCAGGGGAGCCACAGCTTATACCACTGTCTATGAGAGGATTTTCTTCATAGGTAACATTACCAGAGCCAGCCACACTTCTATACTGTCTATGAGAGGATTTTCTTCATAGGGTACATTACCAGGGAGCCCAGCTTCTATTACGTCTATGAGAGATTTCTTCATAGGGTAACATTACCAGGGCAGCCACAGCTTCTAACCACTGTCTATGAGAGAGATTTCTCTCATTAGGGTACACATTACCAGGGAGCCACAGCTTCTACCACTGTCTATGAGAGGATTTTCTTCATAGGGTAACATACAGGGAGCCACGCTTCATACACTGTCTGATGAGAGGATTTCTTCTAGGGTACATACCAGGGAGCCACGCTTCTATACTGTCTATGAGAGGATTTTCTCATAGGGTAACATTACCAGGGAGCCACAGCTCTCACCACTGTCTATGAGGGATTTTCTTCAAGGGTACATTCAGGGAGCCACAGCTTCTACAACTGTCTATAGAGATTTTTTTTCATAGGGTAACATTACCAGGGAGCCACGCTCTACATGTCGATGAGAGGTTTCTTTCTGTGAATTTGAACATCAACCAGGGAGCCACAGTTTTACGACTGTCTATGAGAGATTTCTTTCATGGGAAGCAGAAACATATACGGGAGCATCAGGTCTATACTCTAGGAGAGTAGTCTTTTTCTTATGGAAAGGGGACCATCACCAGTGATCACATGTTCTACACTGTCTAGGAGAGGATTTTTCATGGAAATGGGAACGATCAGAAAGCCACATGTTCTACACTGTGTCTAGAAAGGAGTTTTTTTCATGGGAAAGGGGGACCTCATACCAGTAGGCAACAAAGATCTCCGTTTCTATGACGAGGAAGTATATGACTATACATGTGTAGAGCATGGAATATTACCAATGAGCCACAGGTTCTTACTACTGTCTATGAGAGGATTTTTTCATGGGAAGCAGTTACACTACCAGAGGTCGCACGTTCACTACTATTTTTCGATGAGAAGATTTTCTGCTTGAAGGCAAGGCCACTAATAATTATTCAAGGGGCACATTTACTTAACCCGTCCAGTCCGACCCCACGGCGCGTTGTCCAACGAGGATTCGGGTTCTGCCGGGAGTCAATAAGGTCGTGGGCCCGATATCAAGCAGTGTTGCTGCTGCACGAGTCCGCCAGCGTTCACCTCTTCGTCTGTGCATGTAAGTGCTATCGTGCGACACAAATCGGTTTTTAAATTCAGCATTTTTTCCGAATCCATCGGGTTGTCCGACGGCCCCGCCCGATTCTGTCGAGTGAAAGGCCGGCGCAGATGCGCCACAATCCGTTCGCGTGCGCCAAAATCCCGGGGCAATTCGGCGCAAAACAGAAATATTCGGAAACCCGACGAAAGTGCAGCATCGGAATCTTAAAAATGAGCTCCATTGGCTTTTTGAGCTAAGAATGAGCAGTTGTAAGGGTTTCAAAAACAGCGCCCCTCCTGTCCTTATCTGGTATATGTCAACACAGGTGCCCTGCAACGGATTGGGATGAGCCGTCGCACTAGAGAGTTTAACAATTGATGTAACATTGTTTTTCCCCTCGGCTGTGTTGCTTGTTACAAAGAAAACCTCTTACTCTCCGCTGCGCCGCTCCTCTGCTCACGTATCGCTCGCCTGTTACTTTTGGGCGCCCTGACAGCGCAGTCACTCCAGATCTCTGCCAGTAATTCATCATAAACATTTCCGCTGAGAGATAATGAAAGCAGAGGACATGCACACCAGAATTTCATACGAGCTCCTCATGTGAGAATGTGAATGTGGACAGCGCGCTAGGGACAGATGTTGTGGACTGACGCCTGTTAACTGCTTCACTGCTCAATTGACATCCGTGCATGCCAAACCCTGACTCTGTGACCTTCCTGCTTAATGCTATAGTTCCAAACCTTCAATTATATCTTAAAGATAAAATAATACTAATCTTTATAGCACATCAATCCGTCGCGTATTTTAAAAAGTCATAGGGGAACTATACAAAATAATATATACATTACAGTAAACAGTCATATGGAACAAAAGAGTGAGGTCCCTGATCACAAGAGCTTACACTCTATAATATCACCTGCAGGAACCACTAGAGGGCTCCTGTATTATAGTTATATTCTTGTACATAGGGGGCAGTATTATAGTAGTTAGTTCTTGTACATAGGGGCAAGTATTATGATAGTAGTTATTCCTTGTACATAGGGGGCAGTATTATAGTAGTTATATCTTGTACATAGGAGGGCAGTTATAGTAGTTTATATTCTTGTACATAGGGGCAGTATTATAGTAGTTTCTTCCTGTACATAGGGGGCAGTAGTATAGTGTTATATTCGTGTACATAGGTGGCAGTATTATAGTCGTTATATTCGTTGCACAGGTGGCGTATTATAGAGTTATATTCCTGTACATAGAAGGGGCAGTATTATAGTAGTTATACTTCTGTACATGGGGGCGGATATTATAGTAGTTATTTCCTGTACATAGGGGTCGTATTATAGTAGTTATATTCTTGTACATAGGGGTCGGTATTTAGTAGTTATATTCCTGTACATAGGGGGCGTATTATTAGTAGTTATATTCCTGTTACATAGGGGCAGATATAGTAGTTAATTCTTGTACATAGGGGCGTATTTAGTAGATTTTACCTGTACATAGGGAAGTTATTATAAGTATAGTATATTCCTGTACATAGGATGGGCAGTATTAGTCAGATACCGTATATAGTCATGTACATAGAGGGGCGGGTATTATAGTGATTACCGTACATAGGGGCAGATTTGTAGTTATATTACTGGTACATAGGGGCAGTATTATAGATATTCTTAATGGCAGGTATAGTAGTATATTCCTTCTGTACAATAGGGGCAGTATATATAGTAGTTATATCTTGTTACATAGGGGGCAGTATTATAGGAGTTATATCTGCATAGGGGCAGTTTATAGTAGTTATATTCTTGTACATAGGGGGCAGTATTATAGTAGATATATTCTAGTACATGGGGGCAGTATTATAGTAGTTATATTCCTTGCTACATAGGGGGGCAGTATTATAGTAGTAATATTATTGTACATAGGGGGGCAGTATTATAGTAGTTATACTTGTACATAGGGGGCAGTATTTTATAGGTTATATTTGTACATAGGAGGCGAGCTTGATGTATTAGTAGTTTATATCTTTGTACATAGGGCCGTATCTATAGTATGATACTATACGTTTTGTAAGAAGGGGGCAGTATTATAGATTATAGAGTAGTATATTCTTGTTACATAGGGGGCAGTATTATAGTAGTGTATTTCTTGTACATAGGGGCAGCATTGGAATAGTTATTATTCTTGTACATAGGGGGCAGTATTATAGTAGTTAGATTCTATAGGGGCAGTATTATAGTAGTAGTTATATGCTTGTAAATAGAGGGGGCGAGTAGTTTAGTGTATATTATTGTCACATAGGGGGCAGTATTATATAGTGTATATTTAATTGTACATAGGGGGCAGTATTATAGTAGTATTTCTTGTAACATAGGGGGCAGTATTATAGAGTTATTTCTTGTACATAGGGGGGGTAATATTATAGTAGTTATATTCTTGTGACCATAGGAAGCACAGTATTATAGTAGTTATATTCTTGTAATAGGGGGGCCAGGTATTATAGTAGTTATATTCTTGTAACTAGGGGCAGTATATAGTTAGTTATATTCTTGTACATAGGGGGCAGTAGTAGTAGTTATTCTTGTACATAGGGGGCAGTATTTAGTAGTTATTTCCTGTAATAGGGGGGAGTTATTATCTCAGTTAGTTATTCTTGTACTAGGGGCAGTAATAGTAGTTATTTCTGTACAAGGGGGGCTAAAGTGGCAGTATATTGTAGATTCTTGTACATAGGGGGGGCAGTATTATAGCAGTTATATTCTTTCTATTCGTACATAGGGCAGTATTATAGTATTATATCTTGTACAATAGGGGCAGCGTATTATAGTATTAATTCCTGTACATAGGGGGCAGTATATAGTAGTTATATTCTTGTACATAGGGGGGCAGTGTTATAGTAGTTAATTCTTGTACATAGGGGGCAGTGTTATAGTAGTTATTCTTCGTATATTAGGGAGCAGTATATAGTAGTTATATTCTTGGTACATAGGGGACAGTATTATATAGTTATACTTCTTGTACATAGGGGCGATTATAGTAGTTTATTCCTGTACATGGGGGCAGTAATTATAGTAGTTATTCCTGACATGGGGGCATATTATAGTAGTTTATTCTTGTACATAGGGGGAGGGTTAGTTTATAGTTCTTGTACATAGGGGCAGTATTATAGTAGTTATTTCGTACATAGGGGGTCGTATTATAGTAGTTAATTCTTGTACATAGGGCGTATTTAGTAGTTATATTTGTCATGGGGCAGTATTATAGTAGTTAATTATGACATAGGGGGCAGTCTTAAGTCGTTTTCTGACATAGGGGGCAGTATTATAGTAGTTATATTCTTGGTACCTAGGGGCAGTATTTATAGTAGTAGTAATGCTTATATATAGGGGGCAGTATTATAGTGTTATATTCTTGTAATAGGGCGCAGTATTATAGTAGTTATATTCTTGTACATAGGGGGCAGTATTATAGTAGTTATATTATTGTACATAGGGGGCAGTATTATAGTAGTTATTCGTGAATAGGGGACAGTATTATAGTGTTATATTCTTGTACCATAGGGCAGTAGTATAGTAGTATATTCTTGTCAGGGGGCAGTATTATAGTAGTTATGATTTTGTACATAGGGTGCAGTTTATAGTAGTTATATTCTTGTACTCGAGGGCAGTATTATAGTTAGTTCTATTCTTTGTACATGGGGGCAGTATTATAGTAGTTATATTCTGTACATAGGGGCAGTATTATAGAGTTATATTCATGTTACATAGGGGCCAGATTATAGAGTTATATTCTGTACATAGGGGCACGTATTATAGTAGTTAATTACTGTACATAGAGGCAGTTTATAGTAGTATATTCTGTACATAGGGGCAGTATTATAGTAGTTATATTCCTGTCATAGGGGCAGTATGATAGTAATTCCTGTAATAGGGGCGCGTATTATAGTAGTATATTTTGTATCATGGGGGCAGTTATTTAGTGTACATTGTCATAGGAGCGTATTATAGTAGTTATATTCTCTGTACATAGGGGCAGTATTATAGTAGTTATATTCGGTACATAGAGGGCAGTAGTATAGTAGTTTATCTGGTACAGGGGAGTATTTAATGAGTTATATTCTTGTTAATAGGAGAAACATTTTTCTAGTGAGATAAAGGTCAGATTTCTATCCTCTGCAGAACATCACCCCCAGGATCAGTGAGAAGGTCTGATCAGTGCATCCTGGGATTGTGAGGATACAGACCTCAGTGATGTTGGTGGTGGCTGCAGGATCTGAATAAAGAAAGGCATCAAGGAAACTTTCCTCCCGGATCACAATGTACCGGCCATGGCACCATAATCCCCGGTGATGCCTATCTGCTGTATTATGTATAAGCGAGGAGCCCATTCAGGTTCATTGTAAACCAAAACCTGTACAATTACCTCTTATCAGAGCTCCGGCCACACTGGTACGGATTAAAGGGATTTGGGAAAGGTTCTAAGTGAATAAATGAATAACCTGAAATCAGGAGCACAATGTCCCCGCGTTGCCTCGTGCTTTAGTCCTTGACTTTCTAAGTTTTGGGAAAAGTTTCCAATTGGAGAACCAACAGAAATTGCAGGAGGTTGAATAATTTTGCAGCCCTGATTGACCAAGGATGGGAAACTTCCCGGCCTTCTAGTCCAATATACTTACTGTCATGGCTATGTAATGTCTCATGGCTTGGTTGTGCTTATTCTTGGGATTATTGGTAATTTCTTCTTTCAATCCGGGGTCAAGAGTGCAGTAAGAGTCTATCAGGAGTTGGTCAATAATGCTTTGTTGGAAGACACATGAGAATTTAGAGGAAAACTCATCGATTGAGGAACACGACTTATGATGGCAGAAACCGGGGACTTTCATACAGGAGAATCTGGTAAGTGGCCAATTACCTTCTGTGAATCCCATCACGGAGGCCAGATTGTCGTTCTGCTCCCTAATTGAGTCTCGATTAGCATGCTGCCTATCTCTAAGCTCTGGAGATAATGAATTAGGCCTTGCACAATGGAGAACATTCCTGAATATTGATGTTTCACCTTCCTTTCAGGTTTCTTTGAAGAAAAACCTCATCTGAGGAACGAAATTTGAAGGTACGGTCAACTCGGTCAAAGTTTCTTGTAGAGTTTGGTCTTGAGGTTCATAATTTGTGAGGACTTATCTTCTTGTTAGATGTTAGCGATCTTCTTGTCCATCAATTTCATAGGTCCAATCAAGTCCAAACCATAATCCGATGGTGTTGATCCAGAAGAAGGGGAAAATAACACATAAGGCTGATTCCGTAGACCCATCATAGGAAAACAAAATCTTTTCCTGATATACAATATGGCTGCCAGAATAAATCCCTGCATCAACCTCTCATCCCAAGTATCTACATCCCATAACTTGTGATATCTTTATTTTCTAGAAAGGCATCTACGACCTTCCTGAGCTTGTCCAGTGTCCAAACCAACCATCGTCCCGTTCCATATTATGCATCCTATCTATGAGGAAGTTGAGGCATAGAGGATGGATCCTTGTCATGACTGACCTTTCAATCAGGTTGTCAGGGTTCTGAGTCTGTGGACCCTCTAGACCACTGCAGGAGATGGTACTACCAGACACCTGGGACCTGAGTCTAAGTGGCACCTGGTCTTCACCAGATCCCCCACAAAGCAGGATGGTCTTGCTGCGGCATGGTACCAAACCTGTGACACAGGTTGTATGTGATCTATTGGGTGGAGGCTCTTACCTGAGTAAAATTGTGGTATATCATAGTACTAGCCTAGGGGTGACACACACAAGACCCACTGATATGGTACCTGAAGAAAAGTTATAACATACCTCTAAGTAGGTTGATGGCCCATTCTGGTCCAAGACTTCAAAATGGTTGACTAAGAACTTTACTGTCCTCTCTTGAGGCATCCCAGTCCTCTGTTCCCAGCTTTCTGCTCCATCAGACCAGATGTACTGATAGCGAGTTCATGAGGCATGAAACAGTTGAGACATTGGCTGACCACGATTGGTCGTATGTGGATAGACGGCAAGCCACTGAAGATAGCAGCATTGACAGAGCCATCAAATAGGTAATGAGCATGCTGTCAACACATCCTGTGAGGGACAAGAACCACCCAAAACATCATCAGAGCTAGAAACGTGGAGTCTCTGGAGAGATGACTATCATTTTTGTCAAATAATTTTTGGCCCTTTCAAAATTTGAGAAAAAGCCATTTAAAAGAGGTCAAAAGATCACAAGACCTGACTAAAGAAAAAAAAACAGAAAAAATTCCCTTACACTTTTTTTCCTCCCCATTGCCCAGGAGGGAATGTAATTTACCCATTATGGGTGCACAAAGTAATAGAGCAATTTCCTGTTGTCAGGAGCAATAAGTCGTGTGATGTCAGAGTCTCTCGGTTAATTTGGATGCCAGGAGGCCATCAGATGACGAGGAGATGTTGTTTCACGAGCCGGTGATTATGCTAATACTCTGTGCTATTCATTAATTACAATCAGGTCAGTCCCGCTCGGAAACGACCAATTACACAACATAAACAACAAAACAATTCATTAGGAAAAAAAAAAAACTGGATCTCGAAAGAAAATGAAAATTTGTAGTTTAAAATAATAACCAAGATCTTGGTGATGTGAATTCTTTAGATCCATGTCCAGTCTACTAGTCTTTGAATATGTTGGTGTGTTATATGAGATTTTGTGGGAATCCCTTAGCAGAATGGGTAGAGGATCTAAGAAATCCTATCAGTGGAGAGTCTGGTGTTGGGGGTAGCAGTTAATGAGTGACCCTCATTGGGCGAGTTTGAGTGGAGGGGTTCTATCTGAAACACTCCATGAAAGAGGTGTTTATAGTCTTTTACACTGGAAAGCTACAACATGGGGTGTTATTTGATGGACACAGTTCAGAGAAACCTTGTCCCAGAAGATGGACCAACTGATAAGTTGCATAGGGTAGGATATCTTGAATAACAGGCGACCATGTAAGTCGTGGAGATCAGAGCAGTAGGAGTAGATCTCCATAACTGGTGGTGATCCATAGCAGAACTTATTGGGGCTTAATTAGTAAAAGTATGAACGCCGCACTTTCGCCGGATTTCCCGAATATTTCCGTTTTGCGCCGAATTGCCCCAGGATTTTGGCACACACGATCGGATTTTGCCGCATCGGTGCTGGCAACAGAAATCGAGGGGTGGGTAGTCGGACAACCCAATTGATTCGGACAAACCGCAGAATTTTAAAAAGGATTTGTGTCGCAAGATCAGCACTTACATGCACCAGGAAGAAGAAGGTGAACTCCGGCAGACCTCGGCGCAGCAGCGACACATGCAGGAACTCGGACGCACAATGTTAGTGAATCGTGCCGGACCCGAATCCTCGTTGGACAACGCACCGTGGGAACGTGGCGGGACAGGGAAAGTAAATGTGCCCCATTGGGTTTTAGTTTTTTGGCTACTTTCTTGTGTGTCAAGTCAGAATAGAACTTTGAAGGTGACCATGAGAAGAGGATGACCCAAAGACAGCGAACCAAAGCAAACCAAAACCCTAATATTCCCTGGAAATTTCAATGTGAAATGACAACAATTTTTCAGAGCTGGTGTCAAGGTTGGGAGATCATGGTGGCCATCAGGTTTGTCCATACTTGGTGAGACCATTTCTATAGGCTAGTTTATAAATAAGGTCCTAAATGGGAATCTTTCCTCTGTCGAATGGACATGGAAGGTCTTTTTGAGATCACCTCTTGGAACTTGGAGTCCATATCAGCAGCCATTTATTCACGATCCTTAGCTATTTTTTAAAAAAATATTTCACCTAGGCTAAAATTGAAACATTTTCAGTCTTTGGGTCGATCCAATATGATCATCAGGAGTCTGTCTGTAGAACACTCCATAACCGAGTGACTCTGTCACGCTCATCCATAGCTAACAAATTTTTCAAAAATTCTGAAATATCTTTTATCTTGATGGAAATTTGTTTCTCTGCTACTAGAATTTTTAGGAGGTGTCTGAAAACTAATCCTGCATTTCATCCTTAGAAGTGTCACATTTGTGATGAGTTGTCCTTCAGATTTATTAACCTTGTGCATGGTATGAAAATTTCCGGCTTCCTGTCCTTCGCCTCTTCTTCAGGGTTTTGCAATCCTTGTAAATAGACCCCTGGAGAGAGCGGGGAACGGCTCACGTGGCAATTATAGAGACGCCTGTTCTGTAACCTACTTTGATGCAACCTCATTACATACAGTAAAGGGCTGTCCGTCACATCTCCCCATCATCCTGCAGATGAAGCAGATGCCCATTTTGAAGCTTTTATTGTCCCCCTTAGATAAGACATTCCAGATTTAATTTTGAAGCTTTTATTGTCCCCCTTAGATAAGACATTCCAGATTTAATTCGTTATGAGGTAGGATGAATTCCAAGACTCTATCTATTTATCTATGTTAGCCACACGTTCTACCACTGTCTATGAGAGGATTTTCTTCATGTGAAGGGGGTACATTACCAGGGAGCCACATGTTGTACTGCTGTCTATGAGAGGATTTTCTTCATGTGAAGGGGGTACATTACCAGGGAGCCACATGTTCTACCACTGTCTATGAGAGGATTTTCTTCTTGAGAAGTTGGAACATCACCAGGGAGCCACATGTTGTACCGCTGTCTATGAGAGGATTTTCTTCATGTGAAGGGGGTACATTACCAGGGAGCCACATGTTCTACCACTGTCTATGAGAGGATTTTCTTCATGTGAAGGGGGTACATTATCATTGATCCACACGTTCTACCACTGTCTATGAGAGGATTTTCATCAATGGAAGTGGGAGCATTACTAGTGATCTACATGTTCTACTACAGTCTATGAGAGGATTTTCTTCCTTTGAAGTAGTAACATTACCAGGGAGCCACAGCTTCTACCACTGTCTATGAGAGGATTTTCTTCTTGAGAAGTTGGAACATCACCAGGGAGCCACATGTTGTACTGCTTTCTATTAGAGGATTTCTTTCATGGGAAGCAGAAACAATACTAGTGGACATCAGGTTCTATACTATCTATGGGAGTACTCTTCTTCAATGGAAGTGGGACCATCACCAGTGATCGACATGTTCTACCACTGTCTAGGAGAGGATTTTTTCATGGGAAATGGGAACATTATCAGAAAGCCACATGTTCTACTAGTGTCTATAACATGATTTTTTTCATGGGAAATGGGGACAATACCAGTAGGCAACAGACTCCTGTTGTCTATGACAGGATAAACTTCATGTGAAGCAGAATATTACCCCTGAGCCACAGGTTCTACTGCCATCGATGAGAGGCTTTTCTTCACGTGAAGTTGGAACATTACCAGTGAGCCACAGGTTCTACTACTGTCTATGAGAGTATTTTTTCATGGGAAGCAGTTACACTACCAGAAGGTCACACGTTCTACTACTATTTTCTATGAGAAGATTTTTTGCTTTGAAGGCAAGGCCACTAATAATTGCTCTCGATGGGGCACATTTACTTACCAGGTCCAGTCACGATCCCACAGCGCGTTGTCCGACGAGGACTCGGATCTGCCGGGATTCACTAAGGTCCGTGCGCCCGATATCCTGCACGTGTCGCTGCTGCACCGAGGTCCGCCGGAGTTCACCTTCTTCTTCCTGGTGCATGTGAATGCTTGATCTTGCGACACAAATCGGTTTTTAAATTCCGCATTTTTTCCGAATCCATCGGGTTGTCTGACGGCCACGCCCCACCCGATTTCTGTCGAGTGAAAGCCGGCACCGATACGCCACAATCCGTTCGTGTGCGCCAAAATCCCGGGACAATTCGGCGCAAAACAGAAATATTTGACGGAAGTGCAGCGTTCGGACCCTTAGTCAATGAGCCCCATTGTCTTTTTGAGCTAAGAATGAGCAGCTGTAAGGGTTTCAAAAACAGCGCCCCTCCTGTCCATATCTGGTATGTCAACACAGGTGCCCTGCAATGGATTGGGATGAGCCGTCGCACTAGAGAGTTTAACAATTGATGTAACATTGTTTTCCCCTCGGCTGTGTGTGCGTTGTTACACCTCTTACTCTCCGCTGCGCCGCTCCTTCTGCTCGCGTATTCCGCTGCCTGTTACTTTTGGCGCCCTGACAGCGCAGTCACTCCAGAACTCTGCCAGTAATTCCATCATAAAACATTTCCGCTGAGAGAATCAAATGAAAAGCAGAGACGTGCACACAGAATTATCATACAAGCTCCTGCAACTGGGTTATGTGGAGCTCGCTGGGGGACAGATGTTCTGGACTGACGTCTGTTAACTACTTCACTGCTCAATGTACATCCGTGCATCCAAAACCCTGACTCTGTGACCTTCCTGCTTTATGTCTATAGTTCCAAATCTTCAATTATATTCTTAAAGATAAAATAATAATAATCTTTATATAGCACCATCATATTCCGTAGCGTTTTACAAGTCATAGGGGACAGATACAAATATAATATTACATTACAGAGTACAAACAGTCATATGGAACAAAAGGAGTGAGGTCCCTGATCACAAGAGCTTACAGTCTATAATATCACCTGCAGGAACCACTAGAGGGGCTCTGTATTATAGTTATATTCTTGTACATAGGGGGCAGTATTATAGTAGTTATATTCTATGAGGTAGGATGAATTCCAAGACTCTATCTATTTATCTATGTTATGTTAATCCATTTATCTCATACCCATCTATGTTCTATCTATTTGTCATCTATCTAGATACTTTTCTATGAGCTACCTAACAACAGGGGGAGGGGGGATATTTATCATTCAGCCCCCGGCCCCCAGCATCTCCCCTATTGTATTCCCCGTCAGTTCTACGCCATGTTCAGCCTGGTGTAGAACCGCGCTGCCGATCCTGGTGCAGGCTTAACTAGTGCGCAGTCACAGGGCTACCCAACTCCGCACCAGCGCCAACAATTGTGCCTAAGTCACAGGTTGTATACCTGTTTTCAAGCGGAGTGTAAGAAAAAAACCAAATGGGGCACAGTTACTTACCCAGTTGTGCGGAGTTCACGAAAGTGCATTGTCCAACGATCCTGCACTGTGCCGCGATTCACTAAGATGTGCGTCCGATATCCTGCATGTGTCGCTTCCCCGCTCAGGTCCCCTGAGTTCACCTTCTTCTTCCCGGTGCATGTAAGTGCATTGTCTTTCGACAAAATTGTATAGTAAAATCCGAATCAGTTGGATCTTCCGACGCCCCCCCCCATATTAAATCCCCGAAAACCATGAACATGAATTGAAAGTGCGACCTGGGACCATAGTTATAGGCTTCACGGAGTCTAATGGCGCAAATATTTCGGGACAGTTTTCTAGCCGTATGCTGGAATTGGGCCAAATGGGCATGGGGAAGCGGTGGCAGTGGACTGGGCCAGCTTGGGGCATTCCGGAGAGAATGATGCCATAGGCCGAACCTTGCATGAAAAACTGCCCCACCGGCATCAAAGCTGCCCCCCCGGTATTTTTTTAGGAGGCTGAAGCTTATCGTCAGCATATGATAAATTTGCCTCAATATTTACAAATATAAACAAAGCAAAGGATGTTATCTAGCGATCTATCTTTCACACATAGCGCTGGGGTGCTTCCTGCACCCCCTTCTTATTCTCACCGTATACTTTTCTCTTTTACATAACGTCGGAGTCCGCTGGAAAAGTTGCCAATTAAACTTGCGCGCGCGGAGGAAGAAACAGTTGGATCACTGCTCCAATACATTTTATTAACATAATGAATAGACAAGAAAAGGAAATCTATTTTGCGGGTAATGATTGTGAGCGTCGCGCCCACTGCCGGCCCCACAAGCAGAGAACGCGCCAATGCAGGAGCGGCAGGAAAGTTTTCTTCGATTGTAATAGAAAATTGTAATCCCTGCTCCGGTAAGCCCCTGAGGTGTCAGGATTGATATACATAAGCCTTCATGTCCTAAGCTTTTGACGGCTCCCTGATGTGCATACATAAGCCTTCATGTCCTAAGCTTTTGACGGCTCCCTGATGTGCATGGGCATAAGAATTCATAGCGCACAACTTTTTTGCAAAACTTCTGGTTAAAAAGTATAACAAAAAGGATACTTTACTCAATTCTCTCAACAGAATAATTATATGACACTACAGATCTCCTGTGTGGTGTATTATAAAGAGGATGTGTCTCCTGTGTGGTGT
>WNYA01000542.1:0-144225 GCA_019512145.1 Engystomops pustulosus | reverse complement strand
GATGACACATTATAGGAGACTCTCAGTCTGTGTAGCTCCCCTACAGGCAGGGAGGAGAACTGCAGCCCCGGAACATGTGACCAACCCGGACCCCATCGCCCGCTCACTCACTCACCGCCAGGAAGTCCGGCTTCAGCTCGATGGCTCTGCTGAGGTCCGGCAGCGCCGCCCTGAACTTCCCCAGGGCCAGGTAGACGGTCGCTCGCTTGTAATAGGTCAGGTAGTTTTTGGGGTCTCCATCTGGAACAGATCCATAGAGGAGGTATGTGTGGGCCCACCTGCACCCCGATATCCCCCCGTGCACCCTCCCCATGCCCCAAGTACTCACCCACAGCGGAGTGATAGTGTGACAAGGCCTCGGCCAGCTGCCCGGCTGCCAGGAGCTTCCGACCCATCTCCAGGTGATTCTCCACCTCCGCCTGCCCCGCCGCCAGGGCCCCTGCGGGTACAGACACATGTGACCAGAGACCGGGGGGGCCCATATAGCAGGGTGACCCCTGTACACAGAGCCGGGGGGCCCCCCTATATAAGGTAAGTACTCACCATCCAGCTGAAGGTCCAGGATGACACAGAGAAGGGAGAGAGAGGACAGGACCCCATTCACACCGCGCCGCGCTCTCTCCATGTCTGCCGGGGGTCCGCTGCACCTGCCGGGGGGAGACACAACCACTGTGACTGGAGTATGAGGACCCCCACACACCCCCTCCCCTGCAGCTCTGGATGTGACTGCAGTATGAGGACCCTATCACACCCCTGCAGCTCTGGATGTGACTGGAGTATGAGGACCCTCTCACCCCCCTGCAGCTCTGGATGTGACGGCAGTATGAGGACCTCTCACACCCCCTGCAGCTTGGATGTGACGGAGTATGTGAGGGAACCTCTCACACCCCCCGGCAGATCTGGATGTGAACTGCAGTATGAGGGACCCTCTCACACCACCCTGCAGCCTCTGATGTGACTGAGGATAAGGACCTCTCACCACCCACCCTGCAGCTGCGGATGTGACTGCAGTATGAGGACCCCCCACACCACCTCCCTGAGCAGAGCCTGGATGTGACTGGTAGTATGAGGACCCTCTCACCACCCCCCTGCAGCTCTGGATGTGCTGGCAGTATGAGGACTCTTCACACCCCTGCATGCGTCTTGGATGTGACTGGAGGTAGAGGACCCTTCTCACCCTACCCTGCAGCTTGGATGTGACTGCAGGTATGGGACCCCCACACCCCCTCCCCTGCCAGCTCTGGATGTGATGGAGTATGAGGACCCCCACAAACCCCCTGCAGCCTGGAGTGATGGCGTATGAGGACCTCTCACATACCCCCGCAGCTGGATGTGGACTGAGTATGAGGACCTCTCACCCCCCTGCAGCTCGGGAGTGACTGGAGGATGTGGACCTCTCACAACCCCTGCAGTCTGGAGTGATGGAGTATGAGGACCCCCCTCGCACACCCCCGCAGCTCTAGATGTGATGGAGTATGAGGACCTCTCACACCCCCCTGCAGCTGGGATTGACGGCACGTAAGAGGAACCTCTCACCCCCCTGCAGCTCTGGATGTGACTGGAGTATGAGGACCCTCTCACACCCCCCTGCAGCTATGGAATGTTTAGTGTGACTCTGCAGTATGAGACACCACACCCCCTCCCCTGAAGCTCTGGATGTGAATGTGGTGTTATGAGGCATCCCCACACCCCTTCCCCTGCAGCTCTGGATGGAATGGAGTATGAGGACCCCCACACACCACTGCGAGAAGGATGTGACTGGAGTATGAGGACTCCTCTCACACCCCCTGCAGCTCTGGATGTGTTACTGGAGTATGAGGACCCTATCACACCCCCTGCCAGACTATGGATGTGACTGGAGTATGAGGGACCATCTCACACCCCCTGCAGTTGGATGGGATGAGTATGAGGACCCACACACACCCTCCCCATGCAGCCTCTGGATGTGACTGGAGTATGAGGACCCTCTCACACCCCCTACCATGCCAGCTATGGATGCTGATGGGGTATGAGGACCCCCACACACCCCCTCCCTGCAAGTCTGGAGTGACTGGAGTAGAGGACCATCTCACACCCCCTGCGCTCTGGATGTACTGGAGTATGAGGACCCCACCCACCCCCTCCCCTGCAGCCATTGGATGGACTGGAGTAGAGGACCTCCCACACCCCCCCTCCCCTGCAGCTCTGGAGGTGACTGGAGTATGAGGACCCCCACACACCCCCTCCCCTGCAGCTCTGGATGTGACTGGAGTATGAGGACCCCCACACACCCCCTGCAGCTCTGGATGTGACTGGAGTATGAGGACCCCCACACACCCCCTGCAGCTCTGGATGTGACTGGAGTATGAGGACCCCCACACACCCCCTCCCCTGCAGCTCTGGATGTATCGAGTATGGGGAACCCACACACACTCCCTGCAGCGTGATTGACTGGAGTATGAGTACCCTCTCACACCCCCTGAGCTCTGGATGTGCACTGGAAGTATAGGACCCCTCTCACCCCCCCTGCAGCTCGGATGTGACTGGAATGAGGACCCTCTCACCCCCCTGCAGCTCTGGATGTACTGGAGTATGAGGACCTCGTCACACCTTCCTCTTTCTCGCCGCTCTGGATTACTGCGAGTATGAGGACCCTCTCAACCCCTGCAGCTACTGGATTGACTGGAGTATGAGGACCCTCCAACCCCCCTGCAGCTACTGGATGTAGACTGGAGTATGAGGACCCTCTCACACCCCCCTGCAGCTTGGATGTGACTGGATGAGGGACCCTCACCACCCCCCCTCCTCTGGACTGTTTGACTGGAGTATGCAGGACCCTCAGCACCCCCCTGCCGGCTCTTTGGATGTGACTGAGTATGGGACCCTTCTCACACCCCCTGCAGACTCGTGATGTGACTGGAGTATGAGGACCACTTCACACCCCCTGCAGCTCGGATTGTGACTGCGTATGAGGACCCTCCATACACATACCCCGCTGCAGCTCTGGATGTGACTGAGTATGAGGACCCCTCACACCCCCTGCAGCTCTGGATGGTGAATGCAGTATGAGGACCTAACATTACCCTTGAAGCTTCGGTGACTGGTACCCCTACCCTGCGCTCTGGATGTGACTGGAGTATGAGGACCTCTCACCCCCCTGCACTATTTGGATGTGACTGGAGTATGAGGACCCCCACACCCCCCTGCAGCTCTGGATGTGACTGGAGTATGAGGACCCTACTTCCACCCCCTGCAGCATGGATGTGATTCGGAGTATGAGGACCCTCTGCACACCCCATGCAGCTCTGATGTGGAAGGAGTATGAGGGACCCTGCCACACCCCCTGCCCAGCTCTGGTGTGACTGGAGTTGAGGGACCCTCTCACACCCCCTGCAGCTCTGGATGTGCTGGATGTAGAGAGGACCTCGCAATACCGCACCTGATGCTTTGCAGTCATGTGACTGACTGCAGCTCTGAGTGATGGAAGGGACCCCATCACCACCTCCCCTGCAGACTCTGGATGTGACTGGAGTATGGACCCTCCACACACCCCCTGCAGCTCTGGATGTGACTGGATATGAGGACATCTCTTGCACTACCCCCTCAGCTCTGGATGTGAATGGAGTATGAGGACCTCTCAGCACCCACCCCCCTGCAGCTCTGGATGTGTGGACTAGTATGAAGGACGGAACCCTCACACCCCTCCCTGCAGCTCTGGATTGACTGGAGTATGAGAGACCCTCTCACACCCCCTGCATGGCTTGTGATGTGACTGCGGAGTATGAGACCCTCTCACACCCCCTACGCTCTGGATCGTTGACGGAGTATGTTGGACCCTCCACACCCCCTGACAGCCTCTGATGTGACTGAAGTAGCCGAGGACCCCCCACACCCCTCCCCGGCCACTCTTGATGTGAACTGGAGTATAAGAGGAACCCCACACCCCCTGCAGCTCGGAGTTGGACTGGGAAGTATGGGACCCATCACACCCTGCAGCTCTGGATGATGACTGAAGTATGTGACCCGCTCTCACACCCTGCCGCCTGAGCTTGCTGTTTGGACCTGTCGCATTCGGATTTGAAGTTGAGACCCTTCTCACACCCCCCTGCAGCTCGGATGTGACTGGATGTTATGGGACCCTCGCACACCCACCCTGCAGCTCTGGATGTGACTTGGAGTATTGGGACCCCTACACACCCCCCTTTTGCATCTCTGGATGTGACTGGAAGTATGGACCACACACAACCCCGCACTCTGAATGTGCTGGAAATGACTGCACACGAGCTCTGGTGGCTGGAGTATGAGGGACCCTCTCACACCCCTGCAGCTCTGGATGTGAACTGGAGTAATGAGGACCCTCTCACCCCCCCTGCAGCTCTGGATGTGACTGGAGTATGTAGGAACCTATCCACACCCCCGTGCAGCTTGGATGTGACTGGAGTAATAGGGACCCCTCGCACACCCCCTGACGCTCTGATGTGACTGGAGTATGAGGACCCTCCACACCCCCTGCAGCTCTGGAATGTGACCTGGGTATGAGGACCCTCGCACACCCCCTGCAGCTCTGGATGTGACCTGGAGTATGAGGACCCTCCACGCCCCCCCCCTGCAGCCTCTGGAGTGACTGCAGTAGAGACCCCACACCACCACCCCTGAGTCTGGATTGGTGATGGAGTATGAGGACCCCCATCACACCCCCCTGCACTCTGGAGTAGAGTATGAGGACCCTCTCACACCCCTGCGCTCTGGATTGACTGGAGTATAGGACCCCGCACACCCCCCTCAGCTCTGGATGTGACTGGAGTATGAGACCCTCTGCTAAACCCACTGCAGCTCTGGATTGTGACTGGAGTTGGAGGACCCCCACACCCCCCCTGACAGCTCGGTGTTGTGTGACTGGAGTATAGAGACCCCTCGCACACCCCTGCAGCTCTGGATGTGAGGCTGAGTATGAGGACCCTCTCACACCCCCGCGAGCCTCTGGAATGTGAGCTGGACCGTATGAGGAACCCGCCACACCCCCCCTGGGTCTGATGTGACTGGAGTATGAGGACCCTCTCACACCCCCTGCAGCTCTGGATGTGACTGGAGTATGAGGACCCTCTCACACCCCCTGCGCTGGAGTGACCTGGAGTAGAGGAACCCCCCCACACCCCCCCTGCCAGCTTCTGATGTGACTGGAGTTGTGGACCCTCATCACACCTCCCCTGCCAGCTCTGGAGTGCTGGAATATGAGGACGCTCTCACCACCCGCCCTGCATCTGCGTTTGTGACTGGAGTATGAGGACCCTCTCACCCCCCTGCAGCTCTGGATGTGACTGGAGTATGAGGACCCTCTCACCCCTGCGCTCCGAGTGACGGGAGTTGTGACCCTCTCACACCCCTGCAGCTCCGGGTGTGACTGGAGTATGAGGACCCTCTCACACCCCCTGCAGCTACTGGATGTGACTGGAGTATGAGGACCCTCGCACCCCCCCCTGCAGCTCTGGATGTGACTGGAGTATGAGGACCCTCGCACACCCCTGCCGCTTCCGGTGATGTGACTGGAAGTTGAGGAACCCACTCCCACCCCCTGCATGCTATGGAGTGACTGCGTATGAGGACCCTCTCACACCCACCCTGCAGCTCTGGATGTGACTGGAGATGAGAACTCTCACACCCCTCGCGCTCTGGATGTACTGGAGTATGAGGACCTCCACAACCCCTGCACTCTGGGTGTTGATGGAGTATGAAGGAACCCTCCTCACACCCCCTGCCAGCTCTGGATGATGACTGAGTATGAGGACCCTCTCACAACCCCGCCGGACTGGAGAGCCCACCCCAGCTCCGTTCTGGATGAGACCTCACACCTGACTCTGGAGTACTGGAGCGAGACCTCTCACACCCCTCAGCCAGATGACTGGGACTCACCCCCCTGCAGCTCTGGATGTGACTGGAGTATGAGGACCCACTCACACCCCCTGCAGGCTCTGGATGTGACTGGAGTATGAGGACCCCCACACACACCCCTGCAGCTCTGGATGTGACTGGAGTATGAGGACCCTCTCACCCCCCCCTGCAGCTCTGGATGTGACTGGTAGATGTGACCTCTCACACCTACCCCTGCAGCTCTGGATGTGACTGGGGGTTAAGGCCCTCCACAACCATGCAGCTCTGGATGTGACTGCAGTAGGACCCTCTCACACCCCCTCGCAGCTGATGTGATGGCAGTATGAGGACCCTCTCACACCCCCCTGCAGCTCTGGATGTGACTGGAGTAATGAGGACACTCGCACACCCCCCTACGTCTGGTTAACTGGAGTATGAGGACCCTCGCCACAACCATGCACTCTGGATGTGACTGGAGTATGAGGACCCCACACACCCCCTCCCCTGCAGTCTGGGATGCGACTGGAGTATGAGGACTCCACACCCCCTAGGCAGCTATGGAGTTGACTGGGTATGAGGACCCTCTCACCCCCCCCTGCAGCTCTGGATGTGACTGGAGTATGAGGACCCTCTCACACACCCCCTGCAGCTCTGGATGTGACTGGAGTATGAGGACCCTCTCACACACCCCCTGCAGCTCTGGATGTGACTGGAGTATGAGGACCCTATCCCACCCCCCTGCAGCTTGGTGTGGGACTGGAGTATGAGGACCTCTTCACACCCTGCAGCTCTGGATGTGACTGGATATGAGGGACCCTCGCACACCCCCCTACAGCCTGGGTGTTAAACTGGGTATGAGGACCCTCGCACACCCCTTGCAGCTCTGGATGGGACGGAGTATGAGGACCCCCACACAACACCTCCCCTGCAGCTCTGGATGTGACTGGAGTATGAGGACCCTCTCACACCCCCTGCAGCTCTGGATGTGACGGAGGTATGAGGGACCCTCTCACCCCCCTGCAGCTCTGAGTGTGACTGGAGATGAGGACCCACACAACCCCTGCAGCCTGGATGTGACTGGAGTATGAGGACCCTCCTCACAACTCCTGCAAGCTCTGGATTATGTATTACTGGAGATATGAGGACCCTCTCACACCCCCCTGCAGAGCATGGATGTGAATGGAGTATGGAAGGGACCCTCTCCACCACCCCCGCAGCTCTGGAGTTGACTGCAGTATCAACACCCACACACCCCCTGAGCTTGGATTTGTGACTGGGAGTATTGGGACCTATCACCCCCCTGCAGTTCTGGATGTGACTGGAGTATGAGGACCCTCTCAACACCCCCTGCAGCTTCTGGATGTGGAACTGGAGTATGAGGAACATTCTCTCACCCCCCTGCAGCTTCGGATGTGACTGCAGTATGAGGATCCTCTCACACCCCCCTGCAGCTCTGAATAGGGTGACTGGAGTAGGAGCGACCCTCTCACACACCCTGTGAAGCTCTGGATGTAAACTGGAGTATGAGGACCCTAGCTCACACCCCTGCAGCTCTGGATGTGACTGGGAGTATGAGGAAGTACCCCCACACAGCCCCTGCAGCTCTGGAAAGTGTGATGAGAGTTATGAGGACCCTCTCACACCCCCTGCCAAGCTTGGTGTGACTGACAAGGTATGGGACCCACGCCACACACCCCTGACAGCTCGGGATGGACGGAGACGAGGACCCTCCTCACCCAAGCCTGCAGCTCTGGATGTGAAGCTGGATATGAGGACCCACACACCCATAGCACCTGACAGCTCTGGATGTGGACTGCAGTATGGGGATCGCCCGCCACACCCCCCTGCAGCTCTGGATGTGACTGGAGAGGAGGACCCTCTCACCCCCCCCTGCAGCTCTGGATGGGACTGAAACGTATATAGGACCTCTCACCGCACCCCCCCCTGCACAGTCTGGATGTGACCTGGAGTAAGTATGAGTGAGGACCCTCCAACCCCCCCTGCAGCTTGGATGTGACTGAAGTATGAGGACCACGTCTCAACACCCTGCAGCATGGATGTGACTGGAGTAGGAGGACCTCTCACACCCAGCATATGCAGCTCTGGATGTGACTGAGAGTATGAGATCCCCCACACAACCCAATCCCATGCCCAGCTGTGCTTGGATTGTGGACTGGAGTATGAGGAACCCTCTCACCCCCCCTGCCAGCTCTGGTGTGACTGGAGTATGAGAAGGACCCTCTCACCCCCCTGCAGCTCTGGGTGTGACTGAGAGTTATGAGGACCCAGCTTCACACCCCAGCCTGCAGCTCTGGATGTGACGGCAGTATGTGGCCCCTATCACACCCCCTGCAGCATCGGATGTGACTGGAGTATGAGGCCACGGGTCATACCCCCTAGCTCTGGATGTGGACTGGAGTATGAGGACCTCGCACACCACCCCTGAAGCTCTGGATGTGACTGCTAGTATGGGGACCCTTCACCACCCCCCTGCAGCTCTGGATGTGAATGGAGAGATGAGGCCCTTGCATACCCTGCAGCTCTGGATGTGAAACTGGAGTATGAGGACCCTTGCATTACCACGCCGCCAGTCTGGATGTGAAGCTGGACTATGAGAGACCTCCCACAACCCCTGACAGCAGAGGGATGTGACTGGAGTATGAGGACCCCTCTCACACGCCCATGCAGCTCGGGATGTGACTGGAGTATGAGGACCCTTGCATACCCCTGCAAGTGCTCGGAAGTGTGATGGAGTATGGGACCCCTCTCACACCCCCTGCCAGCTCTGGGATGGATCTGGAGTATGAGTGGACCCTACTCACACCCCTGCAGCTATGGATGTGACTGAGTATGAGGACCCGTGCATACCCACGGCTGGACAGTTGGATGTGACATGTGAATGAGTATGAGGACCCTTGCATACCCCTGCAGTCTGGTGTGACTGGAGTATGGGGACACTCTCACACCCCCCCTGACCCAGCTCGGAAGTGTGACGGAGTAGATGGGAAGTCCTCTCACACCCCCTGCAGGCTCTGGATGTGAATGGAGTATGAGGACCCTTGCAATACCCCCTGCAGCTTGGATGTGGACTGGGAGTATGAGGACCCTCGACAACCCCCTGCAGTCTGGATGTAAGTGGAGTATGGGGACCCTCATCGAACACCCCTTGCAGCTCTAGGATGTGACTGGAGTATGAGGACCTCTCCCACCCCCTGCAGCTCTGGAAGTGTGCTGGAGTATTAGGACCCTGCACACCCCCTACAAGTATGGTGTGCTGGAGTAGGGGACCCTCGACACCACGCCTACAGCTGTCGTGGATGTGACTGGAGTAGAGGACCTCTCACAACCCCCTGCAGCTCTGGATGTGACGGGTATGAGGACCCTCGCACAACCCCATGAGCTATGGATGTGACTGGAGTATGGGACCCTCTCACACCCCGTGTGCAGCTCTGGATGTGATGAAGTATGAGGACCCTCTCACACCCCCTGCAGCTTCTGGAGTGGACTGTAGTAAATGAGTTGGACCCTCGCATACCCCCAGCTAGCTTGGATGGACCTGAAGTATGAGGACCTCTCACCCCCCCCTGCAGCTCTGGATGTGAGGAGGTAGAGGACCAGCTCGCACAACCCCCTGCAGCTCTGGGATGTGACTGGAGTATGGGGACCCCTCACACCCATTGCAGCTCTGGATGTGACTGAGTAATGGCGGACCCTCGCATACCCCTGCAGCTCGGGTCAAGTGTGAATGAGAGTATGAGGACCCTCGCACACCCCCTGCAGTCTGGATGTGCTGGATTAGGGGGGACCCTCTTCCACCCCCTGCAAGCTCTGGATGTGATGGAGTATGAGGACCCTCGCAAACCCCCTCACAGCTCTGGCATGTGAATGGAAGTATGAGGGACCTCGCACAGACCCTGCAGCTCTGGAAGTGTGACTGGCGTATGAGGACCCGCGCACACCCTGCAAGAATCTGGATGTGACGGAATGTAGGAGGACCCTCTCACACCCCCTGCAAGGCTCTGGATGTGAATGGAGTAGAACGAGGACCCTCGCACACCCAGCCTGCAGCTCTGGATGTGGATGAAGGATTGAGGAACCTCGCAACGCCCCCTGCAAGCTCTGGAGTTGTGAAGCTGCAGTATGGGACCCTCGCACACCCACCAGCTGCAGCTCCTTTGGATGTGACGGGAGTAATGAGGACCCCCCTATCCACCCCCTGCAGGCTGGATGTGACTGGAGTATGAGGACCCCCTCTCACACCCACCTGCAGCTCTGGATTGTTGGACTGGAGTATGAGGACCCCCTATGCAAGTACCCCCTGAAGCATGTCTGGAATTTGTGACTGGAGTATGAGGGAACCTTCGCACCCACACTGCAAGCTTCTGGAGTTGATAGGTAGTAGTACTGAGGACCCTCGCACACCCCTGCAGCCTGGATGGGACTGGAGGTATGAGGACCCTCGCACACACCACCCTGCAGGCTCTGGAGTGACTTGCAGTATGAGGAACCTATCACACACGACGTTGCAGCTCTGGATGTGACAGTGCCCAGTATGAGGGACCCTCTGATGTCACAACCCCACTGCAGCCTTTTGGATGTGACGGAGTATGAGGACCCTCTCACCCCCCTGCCCAGCTCTGGATGTGGAGCTGGAGATGAGGACCCCTCTCACACCCCCTGCAGCCTCTGGATGGTGACATGGAGTATGAGGACCCCCAGTCTCACACCACCTTGCAAGCCTGGATTGAATGGAGTATGAGGACCTCTCACACCCCTGCAGCTCTGGATGGACTGGAGTGTAGATGAGGACCCTTCCACCACCTGCAGCTGGGTGGGACTGGAGTATGAGGACCCTATCACACCCCCATGCCAAGCTCTGGACTGTGACTGGAGTATGAGGACCCTCTCACACCCCCTTGCAGCTCTAGATGTGACTGGCGTATGTGGAACCTCTCACCACCCTGCAGCGATGGATGTGACTGAGTATGAGGACCTCTCCACACCCCCTGCAGCTCTGGATGTGACTGGAGTAGTGAGACCCTCGCACACCCCCCTGCAGCTTGGATTGGATTTGGAGTATGAGGACCTCGCACACCCCACTTGAAGCTATGGAGTGACTGCGTTATGAGGACCCTCTCACACCCCCCCCCTGCAGCTCTGGAGGTGCCTGCACGTATGAGGGACGCTCTGTGAAGACCCCCTGCAGCTTGTGATGTGACGGAGTTTTGGGAGGTTTATTTGAGCCCATCTCACACCCTGCAGCTCGGGAGGTGATGGAGTATGAGGACCCTCTCACCACCCCCTGACAGCTCGGATGTGATGGAGTATGAGGACCCCCCTCTCACCCCCCTGCAGCTCTGGATGTGACTGCAGTATGAGGACCCTCTCACCCCCCCTGCAGCTCTGGATGTGACTGGAGTATGAGGACCCTCTCACACCCCCTGAGCTCCGGTTGGACTGGGTATGAGGACCCTCTCACACCCCCCTGCAGCTCTGGATGTGATGGAACGATAGGACCCTCTCACACCCCCTTGCCAGCTCTAGAGTCGACTGGAGTATGTGGACCCTCGACACCCCCTGCAGTCGGATGTGACTGGAGTATGAGGACCCTCGCACACCCCCTGCAGCTCTGGATGTGACTGGAGTATGAGGACCCTCTCACCCCCTGCAAGCTCTGGATGTGACTGGAGTATGAGGACCCTCTCACCCCCCTGCAGCTCTGGAAGGTGAATGGAGTATGTGGAAACTCCTCACACCCTTCCTTGCAGATCGATGGGACTGAGTATGAGGACCCTCGCACACCCCCTGCGCTCTGGATGTGACCTGCACAGTATGAGGACCCTCTCACACCACCTGAAGCTCGGGATGTGCTGCAGTATGAGGACCCTTCACACCCCCCTGTCAGCTCTGGATGTGACTAGAGTATAAGGACCCTGTCACTCACCTGCGCTTCAGCGTGCGCCCCTGAGTGATGCTGTCATCAATGTACATCACTGAGACACTCCACCACTTCAGCCTTCCGGCTGTCACACCGCACGTATATACAAACCATTTCCGGAGATCTAGCTCCGGGAACAGTGCCGGCCAATGAGGAACAAGCTCGCGAAAGCGTGGGCCGCAGCCATTGGGTAGGTGTGGTGACGTCACTACCACGCCCCCTATCAATGTCTCCACTTTCACTTCTCTGGTATTTAGAAAACGCCTCAGAGATGATTGACGGCGCCGCATACCTGCCCGGTGATTGGTGGAGCGGAGTACAGAACTCCGCCTTCTTTACCAAGCATTGGCTGCTAACGTCCATCATCACTGGGCGCCTGTGCCACCTGCTGCCTTCCATTGGGTACCTGGATTATATGTAGGTAAAATATTGGTATCTTCTGTACTTTTGCGTCGATTTGATTGGTAGATAATGTTAAGCCACGCCTCTGCCAGGCTGGAATCCCCGCATTACTTCACATGACAGCGGCAGCGGCGGGTGGTGACAGCGGCTCCCGGTGGACAGGACGAGTACTGCAAGTATGACACCTGCTGCCGCCTATACACTATACACTATATATCTAACGTAAACAAACCGATAGCGATACATTGTCATCATATGGGGGACACAGTTATGCGGAGATTTAAAAACTTCATTTTAAAAGTATTGAGTTGTTTCCAATTACATCTATAAACGTAATCACCCGAAACATAACGCCCGATCCCGGGGTGTCAAGTATCTGCCCCCGGACATTCACCCAAGGGGTATTAAAGGAGCAGCACATCCTCTGCCCACACAAATCCACATGCAGGGGCTCCTTTAGGACAGGGGGCCCTGGGCACATGCCCAGTTTATCACCCCTTAACCCCGGCCCTGGCCAGCGCAGCCCCTGGAGGAAGCAGCAGTGACGTATATGTTATACATGGTCCTGGGGTGTTATATTTATGTTCGGGTCAGGTCTGGGGTCTGATATTCATATAGGGGTCAGGTCTGGGGTCTGATATTTATACAGGGTCAGGTCGGGGGTTCTCTGACTTCTAATGGGTAGGTTGGGTTGGGGTTATATAGGGGTCAGGTCTGGGGTATTGGTGCATACAGGGGTCAGGTCTGGGTCTGATATTCATATAGGGTGTCATGTCGGGGTTGATTTCAAGCAAGGGTCAGGGTCAGGTCTGGGTCTGATATTCATTAGGGGTGCGGTTCGTTGGTCTGGGGTTGATATTCATACATGGGAGGTCGGTGGGAGTCTGATATTCATATGGGGCAGGTCTGGGGGTCTGATATTCATATAGTGGTATGTCTGGGGTCTGATATTCAAGCAAGGTTGCGGTCTGGGGTTCTGTATTCATATAGGGGTATGTTCTGGGTCTGAATATTCATGAGGGGTCGGTCTGGGTCTGATATTATATAGGGGTTGCGGGGTCTGGGGTCTGATATCATATAGGGTTCATGTCTGGGTGTATGATATTCAAGCAAGGGTCAAGTAGTGGTCATACGGGGGGGTCTGGTCTGCTATTCATTACAGTAGTGTGGTGTGATACAGGTGGTCGGGGTCTGATATCATAAGGGGTCACGGTCTGGGGTTACTATTAGTCTACAGGGGTAGTCGTTGCTGGCGTTGATATTATATAGGGGTCAGTCGGTCTTTTAGTATTTGGGGTCGTCTGGTTGATATTCATATAGGGTCAGGTCTGGGGGGTCGGCTATTCTATTGGGGTCAGCGGGGGTTCTGGTTCATAGGGGGTCTCGGGGTGATATTAATACAGGGCAGTCTGGGTCGATCTAGGGGTAGTTGGGGTATTCATATAGGGGTCAGGTCTGGGGGCGTCTGTATTCATTACTAGGGGTCCAGTCTGGCGGTCTTGTTAATAGGGGTCCAGTTGGGGTGCGGATATTCATACATGGGGTGCAGGTCTGGGGTTATGATATTCCATATAGGTGCGTCAGGTCTGGGGTCTGTATTCATATAGGGTGCAGGTTGGGGCTGATATTAACAGGGGGTGCGGTTCTGGGGTGCTGTAGTCATCAGGGGTCGGTTCTGGGGTCTGATATTCATTAGGGACGGGGCGTAGAGGGTCGTTGGGGTCTGATATTCAATATAGGGGTCAGGTCTGGGTTAGGGTTATGGCAGGTGAGTGATATCAGGGGTCAGGTCTTGGGGCTGATATCATATAGGGGTCAGGTCGGGGTCTGATTTCATTAAGGGGTCAGGTTTGAGGTCTGATTAGTTCATGCACAGGGCGTCGGTCCGGGTCTGATATTCATACTAGGCGGTAAGGTCCTGGGGTTTGATATTCAATAGGGTCATGGGGGTTGTTTATACAGGGTCGGTCTCTGGGGTCTGAGTTATGGTCTCTGATCTGAACTCAGGGGTCAGGTCTGTGGGGTCTGATTATTAGGGATAGCGATCTATCGGTTAGGGTGTTTCGGCAGTCTGGGGTCTGATATTCATTTAGTCAGGTTCGGGTTGAGTTTCATAGGGGGTTGTTGGGAACTATATTCAAACAGGGGTGGTCTGGGGTCTGGGTGTTCATGGGTTCAAGTTATCATGATGGGTCATCAGGGGTCTTATTTCAGCGGGGTTCGTGGGGTTGATAATGATAGTGCGTTCATATCTATGGGGTCAGGTCTGGGGTCTGAATTCAACAGCAGTGGGTCTGAATCTTAGGGGTGCGGGACGGGTTCTGCACGGGGAGGTTGCTGATTATTCAGTACCGAGGGTCGGTTCTTATGGGGTCTGATGATATGCTATTATAGAGTCAGGTTTCTGGGGTCTGGATATTCATAGGTAGGGGTCAGGTACGTAGGGTCTGCTATTCAGAAAGGGTCGCGGTGGGTCTGGATATTCTCAGGGTCCGTTGGGTGGTTCTTCACATCCGGTCTGGGGGTCTGATCATATCATGACCGGTGGTCCCCGGTTGGGGTCTGAATTCATATAGGGGTGCAGGTCATGGGGTCTGTTTCATCTAGGTGGTTGCCGTCTGAGTCCTCCGGGCCGTCTGGTCTTTATATATCAGGGGTCACGGCTCGGGGTGCTGATTTCCACTTACGGGGTGTTAGGGGTCTGGGGTCTGTAGTATCTACAGGGGTCAGGTGGGGTCTGATATTCATACAGGGGTGCGGTCTGGGGTATGATCTATTCATGCACTAGGGCAGGTCTGGGGTCTGGGGGGGGAATCGTGAGGGGGGTTGGGGTGAAAGGGGTAGGTGCGGGGGGGGATTTATAGGCTGGGGGGGGGGGGGGGGGGGGTGTGCGAGGTGTGGGGTGGGGTCGGGGGTCAATGAAGAATTAGAGGGGGGGGGGTCAGGTGGGGGGGAATACACAGAGGCATCTGGGTGAAAAAAAATATGATGTGGGGGGGGGGGGGGGGGGGGGGGGGTCGGTTGGGGGCTGGGGGGGGGGGGTGGGGGGGGGGTGGACAAATATCTAAAGAAACCCAAAAAAAACAAAAAAAAAAATCAAACAAAGTACATGTGTTGGTTGTCTGATTTGAGGTGGCCGTCTGGGTTGGGTTATATAGGGCGGTTCTTTGATTCGTATAAAACATGCGGCTGGTCGATACTTCAAAAAAATATAGCAGGATGCAAAGGATATCAACAAAAAGCACAAAGGTCAAGCGGCAATCAAAATACAAACGTGCGGTCTCTGCGCTGTAACCTACCCACCCCTAAAAAGGGGGGTCGTCGGGCGAGATTCGCACGGGGGGGGTGGACAGGGGCGGCGGGGCTGTACAGGGGTGGGTCTGGGTGGGGTGTTTATGGGGGACGGGGGTAGGTCTGGGGTCGGACTATTCATGCAGCTAGGGGTCAGGTCTGGGTGTTGAATTCATACAGAGGTGCGGTTGTCTGGGGTACTGAATATTCATACAGGGGCAGGGTCTGGGGTGAATCATAGTCGTCGGTGATATTCATTTGCAGGGTCGCTCTGGGGTCTTGTGATATTCCATAAGGAGGTGTCAGGGTCTCGGGGTCTGCGATAGTTTATAGTGGGTCGGTCGGGTCTGATATTCATATAGGGGTCAGGTATGGGGCATTGTAGTTATATAGGGGGCAGGTCTGAGGGTCTGGAGTTCATATAGTCATGGGGTCGAGATTCTGGGCAGTCTTTGTGTTTCATATAGGGTGGTCCTAGTTGATTCAGGAGGTCTGGCGGTCTGATATTATAGTAGGGCGTGGGTCGGATCTTTATAGGGGTCTCTGGCATATTCATGCAGGGGTCAGGTCGGGGGCTTGATATTAATACAGGGGTCCAGTATGGGGTTTGATTTCAATATGGGGTCAGGTCTGGAGGTGGTCTGATATATTTTAAGGGGCAGGTCTGGGGTCTGGTGTTTATATAGGGGTCAGGTCTGAGGCTGTCTGATATTCATACAGGGGTTCAGGTCTGGGGTTTTGATTATTCAGTTATAGGGTATAGGTTTTCTGGGAGTCTGATATTCATGCGGGGTCAGTGATCTGGGTTGGTTTGTGTGGTATGTTTATATAGGGTCAGGTGTTGGGGGTCTGATCTTAATTTACCCCCCCAGGGGTCCCGTCTGGGGTTACTGATATTCTATCAGAGGTCAGTTCTGGTCTGGTGTTTAGATAGGGGGTCGGTCCTGAGGTCTGATAGTATAGAAGGGGGTCAGGTTGGTGTAGTGGAGTCACTGTCGATCCTTAGGGGTCAGGTCTTGGGGTGGATATTCCATGCAGGGGGTCGAGTGTATTCTGGGGTCTGGGTCTGACTTACGTACAGGGGTCTCGCAGTCTGAGGGGTCTGATATTCATACTTGGGGGTTCAGTCTGGGGGTTCTATTATTCATACAGGGGTCAGGTCTGGGGGTCTGATATTCTACAGGGTCAAGGTCTGGGGTGTACTGATTTCATACGAGGCCGGTAGGTCTGGGGTCTGAATATTATTGGAGGGGTTCAGGTTGAGGGTCTGAATTCATACAGGGGTCTGGTCTGGGGTCTGATTTGTCATATTAGGGTCAGCCCTGGTTGTGAAATTTGATATAGAAGGTTAAATATTTGAAAATACTATTTATATAAACCAAGGAAACCTGGGCAGTAGTGTTCCAGTACCTTACCCCCACTCGGGACTATGTGTGAAACGTAATGGATAATCCACATTATAGTGCTAGCCGATGTTAAAAAATTTTTATTACAAATTACATCAAAATTTAAACAGAAATATACACTTTTATTCTCTAGATTTATTACACATGCAAAAAAAGTTCGTGAGCGCGGAAACGATTAAAAACTATGGACAAACTTTCGTTAACTTTTCCATAAAAAAATTTCGTATAACATAGGGTTGTGTATAAAACTACTTTGCAGATAAAGTAGTAAAAAATCTCAAAAAAATAAAATAATTTTTGTAAGTCAAAGTATAAAGGTATTTTTCTATGGAGTGTTGTTGGTTGCTTTTTGTGTTAATATTGTAGGATTCGTATAGTAATTTTGGAAGATCATTTATACTCGTAGTACATACTGATTGACCACTAAGTGGCAGCAAATATACTTATGGATATCAAGCTGTACATTGGTTAACAGGTTAAAACACTGTTTTTTTTTTTTTTTTTTGTTTTAAAGTACATAACTAACAAACAAAACATAAAGTTGAGACTGGTTTTTCTTACCAGAAGAGAAACTGTTCAATGTTTTAATCTTCTTCAACGGAAGTGTGACAACCGCAACGTTCGGGTCCGTGACAAACATTGTGGCTTCGAGTCACGATCATGGGTGCCAACTCTTTAAGTGTTACTAGGTGCCATTTTCCAGAAGATCGTTGGCTTTGCCAGCAGCCTTTAAAGGGTTAAAAAACGCACCGGTAACATCAGTGTGGGTCAGCGTTCAGTTGAACCCAAACCTCAACAGTTCCACTCATCCGTAGTGACAAGCCCTTTACATACACACTCCCTGGCCAGTTATGAGACATTATAAGGCAAAGCTCGATTGACTTGACTTGCCCTCATTTTGAAAGACTCTTCTGAAGATCTTAAAAAGTTCTGTAGATCAAATTGGTCAAGACACGGCCAAGTCTTAGGATGTCATATTTGATACCAAAATTGTAGAAAATAAGTTAACTATGCATGAAAAAGCATTAAGATGAGGTCATGAGTGTCGAAGGGAGGTTGAGTGTTTTACTCATCATGTTGTGTTTAGATGGTCAGGAATGGTCATCAGAGGCAGTAGGATTGGTTCACCAACACCACAATAAACGATGAAGAGCGAAGGCGAAATTCACCAAGACCAACTTCCATAAACCCATCATGACCTGTGAGACATTTTCAATCATTCTGAATATTTTGGTCATCAACACAACAAAGACCAAGATTGAACAACTACCCATTATGACCTGTTCAGACTGTGAAATAGAGATCTACATGATCAACATGGCAACTAACATCGACTAACATTGATTATCTACCCTTGAAGCCGTCATGACCGGTGCAAAATGTAAAATCATCAATCATTACGAAGATCAAGGTCCTCAAAAAGTCAAACATCAGAGATGTGTCAAACATTGTTGACTATTGAACTTGATGAAGGTATAAAATAAGACTAAAAAAAGAAACATTTTACAATTTTAGGATGTTTTCAGCAAAACAAATCAAACATTCGGACGGTTGGTTGAGTTTTGGTGTGGTTTGATGTGATGGACACCATTAATATTTAGAATTCAACTCAAATAAGTCTTCACAGTTGTCCAGATTTTGGTTACAAAAGGGAAGTCATCGTTTAGCCTCTACAAACCTTCTTCCTCAGTTCCAAAAATGAAAATTCTTCCAGGTGGTCCTTCTCAAGCCTCGTGGTCAGATCCACCACCTTCCTTTAAAATGAACCTTTAAATCAAATCTACATGACTATTCATACGTTCCTTAACAATTTGGGGCTGATGTGATTAAGTCCATAAGTGAAAGATTTTTCTTTGGTAGCAAAATTCGATAATATTTGAGTACAAAAAACATCAAAGACTTGTGAATATTTACAAAAAGACAAATCAAAAACTTTGGAGAACAGGACTAAAAAAAAGTTGATTTACAAAAATGATTTGACTATAATTATCGGGGAAATAAGCAGCTGTGAGGATTGATTGTCATCTCTTTGGTTTGGCATCAATTATTTTGATGTAGGCCTTCGGAGAACAATTTAGCAACAGAATATAATTCAACTTTTTGATACTAACATCAACATGTCCACACCAGGAATATCAAGGAGAGCAGCAACGCGTGAAGTTTGGATGACTGAAAATGCAGACGGACCATGATGGAGACAGTTGAGCTTGACTTGTATGGGCAATAAAAGTCATGTTCTTGTGAGACTATCTAAAGCTTCTGAGATAGTTCTCACCTATCTGTAGATCTATACATATGCGTTCTTCCCATACTTGGAGATACTGTTGCTGGATTCATATCGAGGCAGCGCAGCTTGAGGGGCAGCCTTAGATGAGGATTGGGCATTTGCTGGACGGTAGTTGTAGGTGTATTTCCTGCAGAAACATATAGCATAATATTATAATACTCAACCTGACCTAAGCTTGGGTTGTATGTAGACAATTATGTGCGCTGGAGAATATTTCTATTTTAAAGGGGTTTTCCCACAAAACAAGTTAGGCCCTATCCACAGGACAGTGATGAGACCCCCACAGATAATGAGAACAGGGAATTTTTGTACCCCCAGTCACCCCTTGAGATGAGCGGAGCAGCTGCGTACTCTGCAATCTCTCTTAGCTCCATAGAAGTGAATGGGGCAACCCTGACACGCGCAGCCGGACATCTCAAGGAGCGACAAGGGATCAGACTGGGGTACATTGGACATAGCGATCTGTGGCGGTCTTATCACTGAGACCCCCACGATCAGCAAATTAGGTCCTATCCTGTGCATAGAAACTAACTTGTTTAGTGCGAAAACCCCTTTATTTAAGAATTATGGTGACTCTCTATTAAACTTCCATGGCTTGCTGTATCTCCTTGAGAGAGGAGAGAGCTGCATCTTTGTACTTACTTGTTGGCTTTGGCCACTTGTTTGTATGAGCAGCACATCACTCCTCCACCAACAACGTCCAGAAGGGCACCTGACCAGCCGAGATAAAGTGCTGGACCAATCTCGTATCTGTAAAAAAAGAAAACCCACATCTCAACGGTGGAAGAAAGCAGGATGGAGCACCAATAAATGTCCTTTCAAAATGGGGGTCAGGACTATATCTTGTCTAGTATGAAGACCAGCTGGTGGGCCAACTTGGCTTTGATAATAAGCTGTGAAGCCTATACCGAGGGCCAGGTCAGGACATAATCGGACAGAACACTTGGAAACTACTGCCAAGGCCAAAAGCCATTTTGTTGGATCATTTTGTTTTATTGATGTAGGTTAACTTATAGGAGGGTTAAATAGCCTTTATGGTAATCAGTACATACTTGGTGCCAGGGAACAAGGGGTTGAAGAAATCTTTGGTAATGTTGAAGGCATACCACGAGACAGAGATCCCAGCACAGATACCTGAAGAAAAAACATTGAGTGAATTGAAAATTATATTAGGAATCTATGGGAAAGTGAAGCTCCTTGGCAGAACCAAGACCCATTCATGCCAGATAATGACATATGGAGGCAATCATGGATGGGTTTTCTTGTTGGTCACTTTTCTTTGAAATTTACAGAAATCATTTTGGAAAATTGTAAATAATCTCACCTGCAAATATCGAGATGGCTCCAGACGCAGTTGAAAGTTTTCCTTTCAGTGCTATGTTACCTTCTGCGACCTTCGTGCACTGAAGCCCAAGCATCCCCAACAAGCATGCAAAGAAACCAAAGACCAATGCGGTAATCATCAGAGCCCTGGAAGCCTGGATGTATCCTGTGAAGGCAATCAGAAGGATCCTTAAGAGATTCCACCAATAATGCTCCATATAAAGATCATTACTGTATAACATCACGATGACCTCCTAGCGTCCATAGAAGGTTGATGGACTTTTGAAGAACATTACATAATTAACTGTTCCGTCTCCTTGTTTGGCCTCTCCTACTCGCAGGAAAAGTTGTTGAGAACTAAGGAGATTGTAAGTAGAGAAGGAAACTACACACCCAGAGTTATGATGGTATCATCCATGATATAGGTCCATAGGCTTCACAATGTGAAAGTGGGCCTTATGTTCTCCTCAGAACCTAAACCATGAACTTCACAAGTGTCCCCAAAGAATTCTGAAGAAGTCTCTCAAAATGTCTGCACTCAATGTCGATAACAAAGTCGAATAGGGACCTCCAAATGTCTATTATACATCACCCCTATATTGTCTTCTAGAGTTAACTCTACCCAAAAGCAGCCTGAAAACCCAACCACTGTCTTTCTTTCACAAAATATATGATTGTTACTGCTTACATAACACTTAAAAGTTACAGAGATTCTGGACGAGCATTTGAAGGCTTTAGGGAGACAGCTTTATTCCACCCATCATGGGACCTTCCAAGACGTAAAGACCAAAGGCTTACAGTTAATTAGTGATGTATCACTGTAATTTCATTTTAAAGTGCTATTCCACTGACTACCTCACAAAGATAGAGCCCCAGCTTAGTAGTATAATGTGACACATTGCCTCCTGACTATCATTCCTGATTGTGATCATTGGCTCTTTTATTGGAAAATCTACAAATTGCACTGATGTCGAAACACTTGGCCTTCAGCCAAACTCCTGCTTTTAAACTTATGCAGGTTGTTGGTATCACTTTAGTTTAGGTATGTTATGATGCTCCATGATTGTCCTATACATCCCCTGTGGCAAGGGCGTACAAGTGGAAGGGAACCTGTCATCCGATTTTTACTAATAAATCTAATGTATTTTATTAACTCTGGCCAACACTGTTTTTAGCTAAAAAAAAAAAATCATAGTTCCTATCCCCATACAAATAGCTTTGTAAGCCTACCTGGCACCCTGCATGAGTTATTCATGCTGGGCAGTGTCTCTCTCAGCTCATGTCTCCTGACATGTCCCTCATCCCCTCTCCCTTCTGCTGAGTCATTCTCTGCTCTGCCAAAAGGAAGGACTTTTGATGAAGCTCCTTTTGGCAGGTAGGCTTATAAGGTTCATTTTCTGGGGATAGGAACTATGCATTTTTAGCTAAAATCAGTGTGGACACAAGTATAGGGCTATGGTTTGTTGGTGAAAATTTGGTGACATGTTCCCTTGAAGGAACGTAAAGATTACTTTGAATCTCATGGGAAGGCTGGACCACAGCTCAATTCAGCTTCACTTTCCTAAAGGTCGATTAAAGAGGGTTTGAAAATGGCAAACCAGTCAGAGAGCCCTAGCACCCTTCCCTTCTACAATGGATGGGAAGTACAAGAGTGGGCTCTTTCCATCATGCTTCATAATGGAACTAATAGAGTCCAGCATGATGTCACATGGAATCATACAATGTTCTCAGGTGAGATCTGAGGCCAGTGTTACTATAGTGAGATCTGACTTTACAGTATATGTTAAAGTTCTTACACACGGGAATGTATCATCAGGTGTGACCTTGCAGACAGCAGACAGTGTTAGGTATTGTCCTTGGAGATGTATAAAATCATATTTTTTTGTATGTTATTAGTAGCAGCTGGACTGTGAAAAATGTAGTTTTATTCCAGGATTGTAGCTTCTACAAATGCACTAGTGGCGTGTCCTCACATTGCTGTGATCTGAGACCTCTGCACTTCTGTAGCCATAAGCCAGAACCCTGCTACAACTTTTACTCAGAGCAATGGGTGGAAATCTAAAGCAGAGCATTGGAGAGAGCCAAGCGCAAAGCTGTGTAGGCTACAATCCTGGAATATAAAATTGCTGCTACTACCAAAAATAAAGCAAAGATATGATTATACAGCTGTCTTATTTTACGAGAAACTTTGCATGGTCAGTACTTTAACACTGCTGACAGATTCCCTTTAAGCAGGCTTGCCTGAGACTTGGGTCATCGATGCTGCATTATACAGTGTTGGCACAGCTGCCGTTCACACAGTACGTGATGTGCTTTAAAAGAAGGATTAAGCCGCAATTATTCTGATTAATGGCCTCATTGAAAACTTCTCCACTTTCAGCCCTGAAAACTTCAGAGGTAATGAGCTGGAAACATATAACCTCCTCCCCCCGTTATATCACGTTGCCACCAATGATCAGTATTAAGAGTTACCTCCCGGAACCACTTCACAATGATAGTTCACAAGACTCTTCTATATAACAGCACAGCTGAGCTTGATCCATGACCCAAACCATCGATAAGGTCTCATGACTTCCAGTGTCCGTGTATATCTACTCATATAAGTTCCCCGACCCCTGGTGCTCCACACCGGCAAACTATGAAAGGTTGTGATCCAGATCCTCAACACAGATCACCAGCAGATCATTGTCCGCATGGACACCCAACCAGCAGGAGGCAATAGTGAGGTGTCAGGTTCTGATTCTCGAAAATAAACATCAGAACAGAGAACGCAGCTCTGGTTGTATCCGGAGTATTGTGCCATGATGGAAAAATTTACCCGTTATTACTTATTGCCAATAGACATAAAGTGTCTCGGGTCAGAGGTTTACCTATCAGCAGATACCTCGGCGATATCACAATTTTTATGGCATGATAATATTTGAGTAATTTTTTATGAACTATAAGACCAATATTCCCTTCTAGCTACCTGGATGATAAGATAAGGTCAACCTACTACGAGGCAGGACCTGGTTCTGTGCCTTTGCTATGAAGCATCAGGTATGCTGTGAAGGTTGGCATAACCGGTCACATAGGTCATTATGGTTACCTAATAAACCCAATTGCTGAATTAATAAATTAATATGGTTTAAAGGGAACCCACCACCACAAATCTACCTATAAAGGTAGATCGGGTGGTAGGTGGATCAATGGGACGTGAGGATAGCCCTTTTAAGGGCTAATCCTCACGTCCCCACACTTTTTTGTTCATTTTTATTAAACTTGTATGCAAATTTACTTATGCGGCTACTGGGGCGTGGAGTAGCCGCATCTGAGGTTACACGAGGCGGCTACTCCATGCCCCGGTAGCCTCTTTTCCCCTCCTACTCGCCATCTTCGGCGCGCAGCTCCGCGTAGCTGCGCGCCCTCGTCCGGCATTCCTGCCGTCTGCGCATGCGCAGAAGAGCAGGCCCGCGCCTGTTTCGGAGCAGTGACCGCGCAGGCGCCGAAGATGGTGAGTAGGAGCGGAAAAGAGGCTACCGGGGCGTGGAGTAGCCGCGCCATGTAACCTCAGATGTGGCTACTCCATGCCCCAGCAGCCGCATAAGTAAATTTGCATACAAGTTTAATAAAAGTTAACAAAAAAGTGTGGGTACGTGAGGATTAGCCCTTAAAAGGGCTATCCTCACGTCCCATTGATCCACCTACCACCCGATCTACCTTTATAGGTAGATTTGTGGTGGTAGGTTCCCTTTAAGTTGGTGTTTGATATTTGATAAAATATACTTCCCAAGGAGGACCAGATGTGACCTCCATGGCCAATGTAACCTCTATCGATTTCCCAGGCTGGGTTGTCACTGGCTTTGGATTGGGATATGAGGGTGACCTGGGCTTTCGTCCTCATTAGTCATATTGGTTCAGAGCTAGAACTTATGTTTGTTTTATTTAGTTTGTCCATTCAAGCTTTGGGTCTACATCGGAAAGGTTCTGTGTCAACCAGAATATAGACTGAAGTCTATTTAGCTGCATGGAGTCAAGACTAGTGATGCTTTCCACCATTCTCTCCAAGGTATTGTGGTACCACTTCTCATTTCGGACATGAGAGTTTAGTACGGTGATCTGTCCAGAAGGTCATCTCTCATCTCTTCCCATTCCAGTGATCAATGCCATTGGAAGACCTCAGATCCATGGAGCAGTGATGTTTGACCTTTTGAGGTTGAGTGCCAAAACTACAACTAAAACCCATTAATTTATCACAAAGTGCCAACATGGAAATGTAAGAGCTATGTAAGAGCTATGTCCCTAGTCCCATGGGAGTGACCAACAAGCAGTGGGGCAGACATGTATGATGTCCGGAGGGGGCAAACGATGTTGGGAGGAGACATAGTAGGTATTTTTAATGTTAAATCGATGCATGATGGAGCTGTTTCCAGAGGGTGAGGGGGAAACTTCAGGTGATATCACCCTGGTCACATGACATGCACAGTTGTATGGAGGTTCATAATTCTTCCTTAATGTTTACAGACATTTGAGTGATCAGGCGACTGTCCGTTTCTTTCTCCCCTTGATAATAACACACTCCCCCCTTGATAATAACACATGACACAAGGAGCTTCCATGCCATTGGGGATGGGTAAGTCCCAACTCTTTAAGGATTTATCACTTTGTATTTGTTAACTTACTCCTACTTCCAACCCTTGACTAACTACATCTCCATCCAATGGCTTTACTTGGGGCCAGTTGATGGCTATTGGTGATCGCAACTTAGGAATCTGACAACAAAGTTCTTACCATAACCTAATAGGAGCTTAGGATGCAAAATGTAGGTATTCCATAGACTCTGTACCCCATTCTAGGCAATGCCCGATATACCATACCATAATGCCCATCTCATGTTGTCTTCATGCAAATATGTCTTAAGAAATGTAATCTTCTTCACAAAACTTCAAAAATGAAGTTCCAGCATGAGAAATATTAAACTTTTTTTAGAATAGGTCTATTAAAAGCATATATCGTGAAAGACCCATTTCCGGCATGAGGTCAAAGCTTAGAGCTAGGACTAAGGCCATCAGTTCCCGAAATATGTCAGTAGGATCTTTTTCATGAACTTTTGTGAATGGTTCCTCCACTTGGTTTCAGTCCGGCTCTACGCTCCATAAATTAGTGTACTGGAGCCTTTGGCACGTTCTAGCGAAGGTTGAGCCAAAGTCTTTTTTTCTCTACATAAAGTCTTAATATGCAACGGTAAATTGATGGACAGGTTGGGCACCACAATTACCTGAAAATCCTATCACCCATTATGGCAGAACTTTGGACACAGAATCACTGGCACACAACAACGTAATTATGGCAATAATAAGCTTAATAGATCTAACAGGTTTCTATGAGGCACGTTAAGTCCTTTCTCAGTAGGTAATTTGCTCCCGGAGGCTCCTGCAGATAAGGTGACCTGCCCGATTTTACATGGAGGAGCTTTCTCTATTGTTGCCGGCAGTGTCGTTACCAGGTACGATACTCTTTCTTGCCATTCAGTTAACAAATATCCACCTGAATGGATTGATATGCATTCAGGGGATAATCTTTTTGCGGCCTACACTGGAATGTGCTGGAACGTTGCCCTCAGACATGTCCAGTACCGAGTGATCATTAGTAATCTCTGTGTATATATGGCAAACAGGTTAATCTTCATCAGCATTTCATAAACCGTCTGACACTTACAAGGTAATGACAAGGAAACCCAACAGAATTTCTTTGATGAAGTACTGCCAGATTTCCCATGACACCAAATTTGCCGTTACTGAAGTTGCTCGCCTCGGAATGAAATAATGTTGAGTAATGGAGGAGAAGATTAAGCAATTAACTAGTACAAAGAAGTTAAGATGGACTGAAGGCCACGTCTTTTACCGTAGGAGCCAGTGGGCTAACAAGGGCGGTTTGGCCACCATCAGATCTGTTCATCCATTTCAGTTGTGCTGTGGGATGTCCTCCCCAGGTTTAGCTAATAACAAATGGAATGGAACAAAAACACTGAAGTAATAAGAGAAATTATACAATGTATGTTGGGCCGCAAGACAAGGCCACCAGAGCGTCATCCATTGGGTCAAGCCTTGTACTGAATGGATTTGGCCAGGGATAGGCCGTCAATGTCTGTCCAGGAGTGGGTCAACCCCTGCACAAATTAGCTGTTTTGTCCATCATGAACAGAGGGCGTAGTTGATAGTGGCCACAAGCTATAAGCACAATGGTCATAGAAGTAAATGTGACCATGGCTTTACCCACAGCTTCCAAACACCACAAAGAGAATTGATCCAACTGCTTCCAGCTCAAGGACCTGTCTCTATGCCAAGCAAGTTAGTGAACAGATGTTGGTCCCACTGTTCAGAATTTTATACTGCGGATACATCTTGTGTTCATAACAAAAGTTATAATGAGACTAAAGGGGGAGGTGCATAATTTCGGTATGGTTGGGGAGGAAAGGGTTGTACATGTACACTGGTTGGCCCAAAGAATCATGGTCTGACACTAAACAATAGTCCTATTGCAACTTTTCCTCCAAGCTTCACCTGGACTTTGACACTTTACAACCTTCTGTTTGTGAGAAAGATTTGGGACGTCCCAGGACTCGAGCCAAAAGTGATGAGCAATGACAGAAGGTTTGTCATCCCCCGTGATATAAAATATTCTACAAACGTCCGGAAGCTCGGAAGATCTCACGTGTTTCCATCTGATCTTAATCAAGTTTATGGAGGGGAATTATAATTTTATGTTTGTGTTTGTATTCTTAGTTTGCAAAGTCCAATTGTAGAGGTTTTTTTTATCTTCTCTTCCTCTTGTACAAACTGCAAAATGTTTTGTTCCAGATCATGACTTAAATAGATTTTGTAGAGTTTCTTCTGGAGCCACCGGTTCATGTACAGCCTCAAGATGCTGAACTGCGTCCAGGCCTTCCTAATACCACAGTATAGTTACTAATATCCAAGCAGTTGTGTCAGATAACGCTCATCGAGACTACAAAACCACAATAGATGGCTACACGAAGGGAGGAAAATGTGTAGGGACATAAAGTCCTGGAAGATCGGAGTTATCTGTATAGTAACCTTGCAGACATGTGATATATCGTCAGAGGGTTGGACACAACAGGCTACATCAGAATTCATCTGGGAACAGAGAAAAAGTTGATCAAAAAACATCCCAGAGTGTTTTCTTTAAACAGATTAATGGAAAGTTAAGTTATAGTGGGGGGGAGGGGGGGAATATCGGAGAAGAGCTATTACTGAATGTAAATTGCCTAATATCCTGCCCCCCACACACCGACACACACACTTACACACACATTACAAGATCTTGACGTAATGTGGTCGGCCCCTTTAAAGCGTATCAAGTGACAACAAGCCCAGAAGCCCAAAGACCCCGCTGCCACTTAAGAAAATATTTCTATTCATTTTATATATGTCTAAAGAGAATCTATACATTTTTTTGTGTGTGTTTTTTCCATTTAAAATTTTTTAGTTGAAATGGAAAAACATTAGGAAGCCGGGACAGGAGAGAAAAAAAAAGGAAATGTTTTCCAGTTCTGCAGTGACGTCAACACTCCCCCCGTTTCTGTGACCACTAAGGCCACTGATCGGTGGTCACATGACTGCAGACACATCCGGCCCAGCTGGGAACATCAACACCAGAGGCAAAGCTGAGAGCCGGAGCAGGTAAGTATCTCCAGTGGGAAACCGTAATGGGTGCAGAAAATGTGAAAGTGCCTGCAGGTGAGCTCCTTACTGAAGCACTTGTGTTGAAGCCGGTTGAGAGTTTGTTTTATCCTGGACATGCTAGTCCCATTTTTGTATATAATCATATTTTGTGGTTTGGGGATTAAAACCACCAAAAATGAAATACGGAACCAAACTTTGTGGTTCAGTTCCACTCAACCCTAATGACGGGTCAGAATGGAGCAGTTTGGTCACATGACTCTATAGTACAGGACATATAGTTATTCGCCTGTTTTACTTCCCAAGGCAGTTTCCTGCAGCAGGACCGGTGCTAGAGCCTTCGGTGGAGCTCCAGCAGGAGTTGGACATTCTCCAAATAGAGTGTCCTGCCCGGAGGACAGATATGTAGATGCCCGCCCAATACTTACAGGGGATTTCAGCAATGCCAGGAAGAGTATTCTTTCCTGAGATCTTACCCTTATGTTAAGTATCCTATGTAAACGTGTGAGATGGTTACAGATCGGTATTATTTACCCCACAGGGGAAATCAGGCCATACTCTTGTCTTGCTTGAAGCAAGATACCGACCTGTGATTTTGAGACCTCGGTTTTGACACTGCTGGTGGAAGGGAAGGGATGAGAAATTATGGTGATGCTTTGACTGCAATGACTGGGACTAATTGAGTGCGGATGCCGATGCCGACTTGGATGCTGGAGTTGGTTTGGGGAATTTCCGCACAATCGGTATCGTGCCATCCAAATAACAAGCCTTGGGTTACAGCCGAGCTGAAAAAATTCAAAAAACTTATAAGAAACAAAGCATAGTTTTAAAAAAAAAAAAAAAAAAAAGGGATGCGCTTTGTTGAAGGTAGCACAGGGGAAACAGAAGTTTAAGATCAGGGAATGCAAAAACAAATAAAAATGAGAAAGGAATAGAAATTGGAAGATACATTAGAAACACAGGAAATGTATGGTTAGGGTAGGAATTAGGAAGATACCAGGTGCCAGGTCAAGCAGAGATATGGGTGACCTCTTTAGGGTAAATGAGTTCAATGCTGGGGTTTACGGATGAGGCCGTGCTAGATACATGTTTAAAAATGGCCTCTGTAAGATGCTGAGCCACACAACTTGCCGATAGTGAACAAGCCAAAAGAGGTTCAGCATTTGTTGAGGGGTTTCCCCGTAATAAATCGTTAGGGCCAGGTGTCAGCCAGACAGAGATGTCAGAGTACTTGTTCTACAAATTAAACACTTTACAAAGTTTGTTTGCAAGAGAATGTGCTGAATCTTTGGCGGTAGAGACACACGGATCCCTTCAATCTGCATGTAGGAAGGGTTGTGGTTCTGAGGACGCTATAATTCAAATGCTGAATAAGGTGGTGATGGCCATGGAGTCGGAGAATAATAATGTTTGTTTTACCGTTTTCGATCTAAATAGTGCATTCAGCATCGTCTGTCCATGTATCCAAGGTAAAACATTATTATCAATGAATGTAGCAGACAATAAATTTGATGCTGGATTACCTAGTGGATAGGCCCCAATCAGTCATACTGGGGACAACAATGTCAAACAAGGTCTTGTTGAATGTTCCTCGGGGCGAGGTCCTCTCCCCATTTTTGTTCAGTGTCTATACAGCGGATATTCAGGAAAATAACAATGTTTTTTTCAAAATATTCTCAGACCAAACCATTGTTGTTGGATGTACTGAAGAAAACGATGGGTCAGACTATGGAGATCGAGTGTGGCCCACTACATTGACCGATGGAGCAAAGAGGACTTCAAATAAATGCCACTAAGACTAAGGAATTAGGACGATGAGAGATTTTACCTACAATGATTATGGTACAGAATTAGAACAACTTGTGGACCATAAATTAAACTAGAATATCCAGAAGTTGCTCACTAAAGTTAGTAGTAGACTATATTCGTTAATGTCATTCAATATATCCAATAAGTTGCTGCTATTACTAGACATTAGTAGAAAGCATTCAGATTTTTGCAGATTTTTGGGGATATTACATTTCAGCAACTGACCAAAGCAAAATTGATAAATTCATAAGGAGGTCAGGATCGGTCACAAAAAGATAATGGGGCTTATCTACTAAGGGTCCTGCGGACGCATTTTCGTCGTGTTTCTCGACCTTTTGGGGATTGTGTCGCACACGATCGGATTTTGGCGCATCAACGCTGGCTTTCATGCGACAGAAATCGGGGAGCGGCCCATCGGACGATTCGACGGATTCGGACAAACCCCAGGATTTAACATTTGAATTGTGTCGCAAGACATGCACTTACATGCACCAGGAAGAAGAAGGTGAACTCCGACGGACCTGATCGGCGAAGTGACAGATGCAGGATATCGGGTGCATGCTGGTAGTGAATCGCGGCAGCTGTGCATTCTCATCGGGGAACGCACCTCGGAAATCGCGCAGGGACTGGTAAGTAAATCTGCCCCATAGACTCGTTTTCAAAAAATTGTGATCAATCCGTGTCACCCTGCAATTATGATCCAGAAGAGCAGATCTAGAAAGAAAATGGCGGGACTTTAATTTCAACATTTTGTGACCTTTGACTCCAACATGTCGGCACCATAGAGACCGTGACCTGCACTTGGCTTATCTCCTTGATGTGGTAGAAGTGAAGACTCCTACTCATTTTCAATGGAAGCCACAGTTGTGATATACAACCATTACATGGACTTGGACCCAACTACTCTTGGCTCCTTTTCTCGGTGTTAACTGTGTATGGCACAAAACATCTGCTTGGAGCAGAAGCCAGGTGCCTGCCTATTTCTGGCAAACTCCTTTAATCAAGCAATCCAACTCATCCGAGGTGGAAGTATAGGAAGCACAAACAACAGAGCAGAAAGTCCTACATCCATAAAAATCCACCACTTTATTTCACGTCCATAAAATTCACAGGTCGAGAACAACCACTTATGTAATAAAGTGTTAATGGTTCTAAGCATATGGTTGATATATCACTAAACGCTGAGGAAGTGACGGCACTTTTTAGGTAAAGGATACCAGGAACCTTGTTGGATATAATATAACTCTGCAGGAGGAGGTTATGGCGGAATGTTTTATGGCCCTCATCTATACCCGATGTTGGATATAAGACTAGAAGGAAAGTGTTCGGCGGCTCCTCTTGTGTAGTGTGTATAGGGACAATCCCCAAGAGCATTAGCAGGAGGGAGATTTATTAGACAAATATGAATGATAATATGAGAAGCTCTCGGAGTTGGATGGAGAGCGCTGTTGACCGAGTCTCCAAGTTTCGCCAGAAGATCACAGGGATTGGATTACAGAGCAGACATTTACATTTCCAACCTTCTGCCAAATCAAGGCTCTACACAAACCTAACACCGGCCCAGCTCTAGGTCTGGGGAAATGTTTTCACAGCGACAGTGGTCGTCTGCCAATGTTATGATCCGGTCATAATAAGTTATTAAGCTAATCTTCATAAAACCATTAGTGTAGACAGAGTCATAAGTGTCTGATAACAAGCAACAAATATTCCAATGAGGTCATGATTAAGAAAGTCTAGAGCTAGGACAGGCTTGCCGAGCCGCGCTCTGTGCCTACTGGAGCTGGACTGTCTGCTCGGCTGCCCCTTACTTCATGGAGACCATGCAAAGAGGAGAAGTTGGTACTTGGTACAAACCATGGTCCACCTGGACTCTCAACTTCATGGCATCTAATAGTGGTTTTCAAAAAGGAGTCTGAAGCAGGTTTTCTTAGATCTTTACAAGCTTTAGGATATCTTCACACTCAGCAGAATGGCTGCGGGATGTAACCCTGAGGTGTATAGAGATGGAACTAGGGGTCAGAGCTTAACCCTTACAGATAATAAGGGGTTGGCAGCTCATCACTCCTCATATTTGTGTAGCAGATACTTATATATCTATACAGGAGCCATTCAAAGGCCTTTGAAATATCTTCCAAAGGTCCTCAAGCTGCTGCACTTCACTAGAGAAGAGACAATAGATATGTGTCATGTACCATAAGTATGTGATTTACTGGGTGTGATTGACAGTATGTGTAATCATATGTACAGTATGAGCAGATCACAGTACTACTACCTCTATTATTTGGCATACATGGGCACAGCACAGTAGTACTACTACTCTAATCCACAGAGACTGCATGTGAGGATACGGAGCAGAGCGAGGACTGCAAGACTACTGCAAGGTGCATGAGAGCTGATAAGTGCAGAGTTTTGTAGAAAAAAACATAGTTTGGGTAACAGACTTAGTCCATTTAGTCCTATAGGGCCAGTACTATTATTATATTTGTTTTGTTTTTATTGCTACTAAGGGTTTTGTACTCTCTGTGGTCTTCCCCATTTGAGTAGACGCTCCATGGACATGGCTACCAAGTGTGTGCCTTGTGAAATGTATATAAGCCTTGGACAGCTGTTTGAGAGTGAATAAGTTTGCACCAGATGCACGTTGTGTATTTGGAAACCCAGGTTCTGGATCTGAACAGTCAACTGGCAACAGCTGCAGGAGCAGGGCCTAAATCTAAAACAGCTGGCACTGGCCAGGGTCATTGAGGATGAAGAGGGTATAGGGGACAGCTGGCAGTGGTCGGGGTCAGTGAGGATGAGGCGGGTGGAGGGGGACAGCTTGCACTGGCCGGGATCAATGAAGATGAGGGTGGAGGGGCACACCTGGCATTGGCCAGGGTCAGTGAGGATGAGGAAGGTGGAGAGGGACAGCCGGCACTGCCCGGGGCCAATGAGAATGAGGAGAATGGAGGGGGACAAGCTCAGGGCTCGCAGGCTGGTAGCTGGATAACAGTAGAGGGGAAAGTGCCAGGAAGGCTAGTCCTGAGCTTGGTGGTAGGAAATTCTATAATTAGGAGCACGGATATCTGTTACCCGGACCGTGAATGCAGAAAAGTATGTTGTCCTCCGGATGCTCAGGTTCAACATGTTGCGGATTGGATAGACTGCTGGGTGAGGCTGGAGAAGATCCACCTTTCATGGTCCACATCAGTACCAATGGCAAAGTCAGTGGGAGATGGAAGGTGCTTAAGAATAATTTGAGGGAACGCTCAAATCCCGGACCTCCAAGGTTATGTTTCCAGAAATCCTACCCTTGCCATGAGCGTCACTAGAGAGACAGCAGGAGCTTAAGGAGTTAAATTAGTGGCTTAAAAATGGTTCAGGAAGGATGGGATTGGGCTACTGTCTGCTACAGGCTCTTTGCTAGGGACAGGCTGCACCTAAGTGGGGAGGCGGAAAGATGGCTGGGCGGCTGGAGAAGCTTTTACACTAGGATGTGGGGGGTTGGGGTGGGACGACTGTACAGATAGAGAAGACAGAACAATGGATAAAACAAGCAAAAAAGGGAAGGAATCAAGAATACAAGTAGACAAAATAAATCTATAGGGGAAACCATATAAAGTGCATGCACACTAATGTCAGAAGCCTCACAAACATGATAAAGAGGGTAGAGATGAAGCCCGTCCTGCGACATGACATCGGTGCCGCAAATCAGAATGTGGAGTCCCTATGGGTGGAGATAAGGGGAGGAAAAAGAATAATAAAAGTCGATGAATGCGGCTTCAAAGCACAAGGAAGGACTTATCATGGGGGATTTCAATTACCCAGATTTAAACTAGGGGCAGAAACATGCAGGTAGTCCAAAAGGTTTTTGTTAACGAAAGACAATTACCTTTCACTACTAGTCCTGGAGCCAACAAGAGGGGGGGGGGGGCACTGCTGGACCTTATCCCAGCCAACATCAATAACTTTAAATTATTTTTCAATGTGACTTTCAAAAGAGGCAACTGGAACTCTGAACTTTAAAATTGAAAATTTTCAATGGAAGGACCTTAAGATCATAATGTGGGACAATGGGGCATTTCCTTGTGCCAGTTTTCTGTCGGACTTTGCACGTTCTTTCTAGTGCACATTGCTGCACAGGTATTAAGGTGTCTGCACAGGTATTTCTGTTACATGTGACTCTTTTGTGGTGCGGCTGCACTATTCTTCATGCGACACAAGTTAAGGGGGCGGTTACGGTGCTCAGTCGGACTGTGCACCAGATTTATTGTGCAAAGTCAGACAGAAATGTCGGGCAGTTCAGGGGGTGCCAGATTCATGAAGAACGTGCACCAGAAATCCTGAATCTGGTGCCCCCTGCACACTACACAGGACACTGCACCATAGCAGTAAACAGGACCTGCACACTCGTCACACTGCAAATGGACACATCTGCATTGCTCTGAGTAATGTACAATGCGAGTTATTACAGTCTACCAACCACAATGACAAATAACCAAAAATAAGGGATTTCTTCTCCCGATTGTTTTTTTAAAATATTCTAAAAAGTTCCTTGTGCAAGACCATATAACCATATGGGAATAAAGCACTTAATAGAAACGGAAAAAACATCCATGTAGTAACTAGTATTGTACTGCTTTTGGGGCCCTCCCGGTGTCCCTCTGAGTATAATGCAGTGGGCCGATGATGATCTAAGCTTGGGGGTCATGGGAGGAGGGGGAGAGGTATAAACCTGGGGGGTCATGGGCTTTGGCGGGGAATACCACGCCCAGGAATAACCGCGGGGTACATGGTTGGAGTGTTTGGGATGAGGAATAATACTGGGGGTCATGTGGAGGGGAATAAGAATAAACCCGGGCCTGGTCATGGTGGAGGGGTCTGATGAGGAACTTAACCCGTGGGGTCATCGGGGGAGAGAATGAGAATAACCTTACCTATCACCATACGACACGGGGTCATCCTACAACCTAGAGGAACGAGTGAGCGTGCTAATCCATCCCATAGTCAGGGGTATCTCATACACCCTAAGGAGTCGGAGGTTACTACCACTCCCAACCATTAGTCAGGGTCCTGGTATCTCCTTACCTACCCTAGAGGACTAGGTTATACTCCCATCACCATAAGACAGAGGGACATTCCTCTACAACCTGAGGAGAGGCAGTTCTACCAGCCCAACCATAGACATCTGCCGTTCCGGGCCATCCTCCTGACTGAGACCTAGAGGAGGCAGTTGCTTACTACCATCACACAATAGAACCATCGGGACCTCCTCACTACACACCTAGGACGGACGAGGAGAATTCTATCCACTCAAAATAGAACAGGGGGCATACTTCTTACCAACCTAAGACCCCGGAAGGAGATTTCTACCTCATACACCATAGACAGGGCTGACATCCTCTACAACCTAAGTAGAGGCCTCCCCGAGTTTACTACCCTACTCCATCCCATAGCACTTAGTGGAATCCCTCCTCTACACCTAGAGGACCGAGGAGGTTCTATCCACCATTACCATATACCCACAGGGACTCCTTTACTTACCTAGATGAGAGGCCGGTTCTTAATCCCATTAAGCACCATAACATGGGGCTCATCCCTACACCTAGAGGAGAGCCGGTTTACCATCAAACCACTAGCACAGGGGACATATCCTCTACACCTAGCAGAGGGAACGTCCGGTAATACCAGAGGATTATAGTCGGGTTTCTAGCATCTACTCCCATTAGACCAGGGCCCCAGCATCCTCTACACCTAGAGGAAGGAGAGGGATCTACCACTCCCACCATAACCAGGGAGCATCCTCTACCCTAGAGAGAGCGAAGTTCTAAACCATACCATGAACGTGGGCATCCATCTACACCCTAGAGGATGAGCAGTATCTAACCCATCAACCATAGCGCACAGGGCGGACTCCTCTATATACCCTAGAGGGATAGGTAATGCCTACCCATCTACCATGACAGGAGGGCATCTCTACACCCTAGACGGAGAGGGAATCTACCATCACATAGACCAGGGGGCTACCTCTTAACACCTAGAGAGAGTCCTGCCGCCCACCAAGCAGGGCTTACTACCAAGGAAGCATCTCCACCCACATAGACGGGCGGTACACGCCTCTCACACCTAGAGTGAGAGGACGTTCTAACCATCAACATAGAACAGGGGAATCCTCGTCTACACCTAGAGTGACAGGTGGTTCATCAACACACACACATTTCTAGACTAGCGGGACACTCCTCCTACACCTAGGGGACAGTGGTTCTACCATCAACATAGACAGCAGGGACATCCTCCACACCCTAGATGGACAGGTCCGGATGCTACACTACATAGACAGGCGGACATCCTCCTACACCCTAGAGGTGACAGGCTGGGTTATACCTCATTATATAGACAGTTTGGGCACATCACTCTCACCTACGACATGGGACCGCGTGCTTCTCCAATCACCAATAGCCAGCTGAGACATCTCCCTAACACCTAGAGAGAGGCACGCTGTTCACAACCACTCCACCATAGACAGTGCGCTGGGGCATCCCTCTACACTACCTAGAGTGAGATTGCGCCGGTTATTCCATCACCATAGACAGGGAGCATCTTACACCTAGAGGTCGAGAGGAGGTTCTGACCATCAACACAAAGAAACCGGGGACCATCCTCTACAACCTTAGATTAGAGGCGGTTCTTTAACACACGACATCATGAAACAGGGGTGCCGATCCTCCTCTTACATGCCCTAGAGGGACAGGCTAGTTTCTACCTCAAAACTATGACCAGGGGTATCCTCTACCGCCTGAGTAGAGGACCTGGTTCTACCATGTCACACCATAGGACAGGGGGGTATCCTCTCACACCTAGACCGGACGTGAGGATGCAGTTCTAATACATCACCTAGACCAGCGCGTGACTACCTCACAAGTAGAGGTTCCGCAGGAGTGTTTACCAACATCACCACTAGCACCACAGGGGCACCCATCTTATACCACTAGAGGAAGAGGAAGGTCTCCTAAAACATCACCATAGAAAGCGGGGATTTGTTCCTCCTCACCGAGAGGAGGAGGCAGCTTCACCCGATCAAACCATACGATACTAAAGGGGCCATCTTATACACTAGAGGTAGAGGAGTTCTACCCACATCCACATAGACCTATGGGGGCCATTCTCTTTCCCTACACCTAGAGGACGGTAGGTTTATTCCACGACCATAGACCAGTGGGGACATCCTCTACAACCTAGAGGAGAGGAGGTGTCTAACCATCCACCCATAGACAGGAGGCATCTCTAAGAGTCCCTGGGAGAGGACCGGTTTCTATCATTCATGAGCAGGGTGAGCATCTCACCACCTAGATGACAGGTGGTTATCTAACCATCATCATCCATGACACGGGGCCGGGCATCCTCTAACTACACCTAGAGGGGATCGGTTCTCACCATCACACATAGAACAGGAGACATCCTCTACACCTAGTTAACGAGGTCAGTTTACCAATCACCATAGACTAGGGGACATCTCTCTAACCTAAAGAGAGGAGATCACCATCACCTATATGTATATACAGGGACATCTCTACACCTAGAGAGAGTAGGGGGTTTTCTATCACACCTCTCACCAAGACGGGTGCAGCCATAGACCTCTTACCACCTAGAGGAGAGGAGATTCTACCATCACATAGACAGGGTGCACAATCTCTAACCAACCTAGAGGAGAGAGATCTCTACATCCCACCATCAGGTAGGGGACATCCTGACCTACCAGAGAAGAGGGGTTCTAACATCACCATGACAGGGGGATTCTCTACACTAGAGGAGAGGACCGGTCTTCCAACATCATCCATAGACAAGGGGCATGCTTTATACAACTAGAGGAGCAGGAAGGTTCTACACATCACCATATGACAGGGGCGTATCCTCTACCAACGAGAGGAGTAGGCAGTTCTACCTCACCATAGACAGAGGGGCATCCTCTACACTAAAGGAGAGGAGGTTTTCGTTTTTATTTACCATCACCATAGACAGGGTCCGGCATGCGTACTAATACACCTATGAGGAGAGACCCGGTTTACCATCACATTTATGAGACAATTTGGGGCTTCACCTTACACTATGAGGTTGAGAGAATGTTCCTACATCAAAAGCTAGACAGGGGGCATCATCCTCCACCCTAGGGGACGCACGGCAGGTTCTAACAATTCAACGACAGGGAGCTCCATCTACACTAGTGGAGACCGGTGGTCCGTTCCCGAAATTCTCTTTTTTCTACACCTCAGGACCGTGGCCTCCCAATTAGTTAGCAGGCACGAGCCGCACCTTGGTTTCAATACTCCACCTTATCAGAACCTATGTTTTGAGGATCACTCTTACAACTAGAGGAATTTTGAGCGAGCCGCTCCTTGCTCACCCACTCACTACTCAGACATCGCGACATCTTTGGTGCACTCTCTTCACCACCTAGCAGCGACCCCCCTTTTTAGTCGCAGAGGCGCCCCGGGGTCACCTTACTACCCTCACTTATAGCAAAGCGACGTTAACTTTTTCTACAACCATCCGAAGGACTTCTGAGATCGCGTCCCTATACTACCATTTTTAACCATAGACAGGGGGCTATCCTCCCATCTCCACCCTAAGGAACGCACGGAGGTCCCCCTCTTTCTACCATCACATAGACACCGGGAATAAGTCTACACCTCGCCACGGAGATAGGTGTTCACATCACCCTATACGACACCCGGGAATCCTCGACATAATTTAGAGGATGAGGATGGTTCTAACCATACCATTGACAGGAGGCTTCTTCTTTCTTCCACCGTACGACGGACGAGGAGGATATCGTACATCAAAATAGGACAGGCGGACATTCTACTCTCACCACCCTTATTGAGTGAGAGGACGCGGTTCTACCATCCAAGCCACACGCCCGCTGGCATCTTCACTACACCCGAGCCGAGACGAGGACTCTCACACCACTAACCCTCAAATAAGACCAGGGGACATCCTCTAACCTAGAGGAGAGGATCTTTCTACCCTCCACCTAGACATGGGGGCAGTCCTCTACACCCGAGTGACGAGAGGCGGTTCTACCATCACCATAGAACAGGGCGGTCCACATCTTATACACCTAGAGGAGAGGAGGTTATACCATCACCACCAGAACAGGGCATCCCTTACACCTAGAGGAGCAGGAGGTTCTACATCACCATAGAACGGGCTATCCTTACACCTAGAGGAGAGGGGGTTTACAGAATCAACCATAGCACCAGGGAGGCATTCTTCTAAACCTATTGAGGAAGGACGGTTCTACCCATCACCATAGACAAAGGCATCAATCCTACAACTAGAGGACGAGAGGTTTACCATCCCTAGACAGGGGGCCATCTCTACACCTAGAGGAGAGGGGTTCTAAATCACATAGACAGGGGGCACCTCTACACCTAGAGGAGAGGAGGTTCTACCATCACCATAGACACGGGGGCATCCTTTACACCTAGAGGAGAGGGGTATCTACCATCCACATAGACACAGGGTCACTCTACACCTAGGGAGAGAGGTTCTCCATCACAATAGCACCCGGGCATCCTCTACACCTAGAGGAGAGGAGGTTTACCATCACCATAGACAGGGAATCTCTACACCTAGAGGAGAGGAGGTTCTACCATTACAAAGGAACAGGGGACAGCCACCTCTACACCTACGAGGAGAGAGGTTTACCATCACCATAGACAACGGGCATCCTCTACACCTAGAGGATAGAGGTTCTACCATCACCACAGAGAAGGGGCCCCTCTACACCTAGAGGAGAGGAGGTTCTAAACATCATCAGACAGGGGACCGCCTCTACACCTAGAGGAGAGAGGTTCCTATCACCATTCAACGACCAGGAGGCATCTTCTACACCTAGAGCGAGAGGAGGATTACCATCACAATAGACAGGGGATCTCTACACCTAGGAGGAGAGATCCCGTTCTACCACAATAGACACGGGGACATACTCTACCCTAGAGGAGAGGCGTTACATCACCATGACAGGGGCATCTTACACCTAGGGAGAGGAGGATTCTACCATCACCATAGACAGGGGCCATCCCTCTACACTAGTAGAGGAGAGGAGTTCTAACTCACCTGTACAGGGGACACCTTAACATAGAGGAGATTGGAGGCGTTCTACCATCAACATAGACAGGGGGCATCTTTTACATATAGAGGAGAGGAGGTTCTACCATCACCATAGACAGGGGGCATCCTTCACACCTAGAGGAGAGGAGGTTCTACCATCCCATAGACAGGGGCATGCCTCTACACACAGAGGAGAGGAGGTTTTACCATCACCATAGACAGAGGCATGCTTCTAACCTAACCTAGAGGAGAGGAGTCTACCATCCAAAATAGAAGGGACCTCTACACCTAGAGGAGAGGAGGTTCTCCATCAAATAGACAGGGACTCCTCACACCTAGAGGAGATGGGGTTCTACCATCACCATAGGACATGGGGGAGTTCCTCTACACCTGAGCAGAGGACCGGGGTCTCTACCCTAATAGACAGGGGGCATCCTCTACACCTAGAGGAGAGGAGGTTCTACCATACAATAGACAGGGGGATCCTCTAAACCTAGGGAGAGGAGGATCTACCATCACATAGGAACAGGGGACATCCATCTAACACTAGAGGAGAGAAGGGTTATCCAATCAACATAGACAGGGGGCATCCTCTACACCCAGAGGAGAGGAGGTTCTACCATACCATAGACAGGGGCCATCTTACAACCTAGAGGAGAGGAGTTCATACCATCCATAGACAGGCCCCGGAGGGCCATTATTTGCTTACAACCTAGAGGAGAGGAGCGTTCACCATAACCATACAGGGGGTCCCTAACTAGGGAGGTGTTATCACTGACAGAATCTCACACCTAGAGGAGAGGAGTTCTACCATCACCATAGACGGGGCATCCTCTACACAGGGGAAGGGGGCTCACCTTATTCACCATAGAGAGGGGACATCTCTAAACCTAGAAGGAGAAAACCATAGAAGGGCATTACCCAGGGGAGGGAGGTCATAAAGGCTCCTCTACCTGGAAGATTCACATCACATAGACAGGAGTCATCCTCACACCTAGAGAGAGGAGGTTCTACCATCACCATAGCCAAGGGGCATCTATACACCATAGATGGAGGGCAGTTTCTACCATCACCAGAGACAAGGGGGACATCCTCTACACTAGAGGGGAGGGGGACTGCACCCCATCACCAATAGACCAAGGGGGCTATCCTCTACACCTAGAGGAGAGACGAGTCTCGCATACCATAGACAGGGGGCATCTCTACACCTAGGGAGAGGAGGTCTACCGTCAACATAATAGACAGGGGGCATCTTATACCACCTACATTTCTACCGTAACCACACAGAAATGCACCCCCCCTCAGAGTTACCCCCCCCGCCGCTAACCCGGTACATTACGCTTCCCAATTGTTGCCTGTGACCAGGGTCTCTGAGCGGTTTCTCTAAGTCAGTTATTCTCTTCTGTGTAAATCTCGTGAGTTTCCCCCCGGTTATAAAACCTTGGTATCTCCTCGTAGTCCAGACGAAGACTTACCATGGACACCATAACAGCACGCCAGCGCTGAGACCACAGAAGGAGACGCCCGACCCCCCGGCCACAGCACTTCCAGGGGTCACGCCTACAGGTCACATCGTATTACCGACCCCCCGGCGACCCGCATCACACAACACGAAACCACTTTCCTTGCCTCACCATTTGACAACTGTGGACTCAATGAGACCCCATACCCGAGCGCCCGAAACTCTACAGAGGTCCCATTCCAAAGGAGAAGGGACTATTTAGCCCCCAGGGATGCGCTATGGACGACGCCTCCTAGCTTACTGTGGGATGGTATGGCCTATCATGTATGGAGGGTAGGAGAATTGCAAGTGCTTGTGGGTTGTTAGGTATTACAGTCGGAGAGGAAAGGAGAGAAAGCAGCAGCAGTGCCTGTGGGATGTTAGGTATACATGTCGGAGGGATAGGAGAAGCAGTATTGTGGCGAAGGGTTTTAGGAATCATGTCGGAGGATTGGCAGAAGCAGTGCTGGCGCGTTGTTAGTTCATAACATGTCGGGGTATCTAGGAGATAAGCATATTGTGGGTTGGTTGCGGATTATACAGTCGGGATTGGGACAGGCGGGGCCCCGATAGGAGACGCATCTTCCTTACGTATTGTGGATTGTTTGAGCTATACTATGTCGGAAGGGATAGGAGAAGCAGTCTGTGGGGTGGTGAACTATACATGTAGGAGGGACCCTAGCAAGAAGCTATGTACTGTGGGTTGTTAGCTATACATGTCGAGGTTTGGACGAACCGCAGCTAACTGTTGGGTCGTTAGCTTTGTACATGCCCGGGGGGATAGGAGAAGCAGTGCTGTGGGTTGTTAGGTATACATGTCGGAGGTATTGGAGAAAAGTAATATAAAAGCAGTGCTGTGGGGTCTTGTAGCCTGTACAGGGGGTCGGCGAGATAGTGATTAGAAGCAGTGCGGGGGGTTGTTAGCTATAATTTCGGGAGGAACTAGGAGAAGCAAGTGCGGTGGGTGGTTAGTTATAACATGTCGGTTAGAGCCCGGGGATAGGAGGAAGCCCGTACTGTGGTGTGTTAGACTATAAATGGAGGAGGGACTCCAGGGAAGGACGCTTAGCAGTACCCTTGTGGGTTGGTTAGCCTAGAAATGTCGGATGGGATCAGGAGAAGGCCCCAGTACTGTGCGCGTTGTAGCTATTACATGTAGCAGGTGATAGGAGACCTCGCAGTATATGTGAGTTTGATAAACATGTCATAGGGATAGGAGAAGCAGTTCTGTGGGATGTTAGCTATACATGTCGGAGGGATAGGAGTTCCAGTTAGCCCCAGTAATTGGGTTTGTTAGACCTGTACATGTTCGGAGGGATTAGGCGGAAGCCCAGAGTACGTGGGTTGTTAGCTATAGATGTCGGAGGGATAGGAGAAGCTTTCTGTTTATCTGTGGGTTTGCTTAGCTTTGATACATGTCGTAGCCGGACTCAGGAGAAGAAGCAGCTACTGTGGCGTTGTCTAGCTATACATGCTCGGCATGGGTAGGAGAAGCACCCTACTACTGGGGTTTGTTTTAGACTATACATGTCGGGGGAAGCAGTAGCTAGCAGTTACTGTGGGTTTTTAGCTATATCGATGTGGAGCGGAGGATAGGACGAAGCAGTATTCTGTTGGGTTTTGTTAGCTATACACTAGGAGGGATAGGAGAAGCAGTACTGCGGGTTGTTAGCTATACATGTTGGAGGGATAGGAGATGTACTGCGTATACTAGCAGGGTGCGGGGCTTCTAGTAGGTTCCTGGCTCCCTGCAAGAATATGACACCAGACAATGAACTTATAGCAGTCAATAAAAGCAATTATTTTATGGCTGGTTATAACTTCTAGTGTATAATGGAAAGATTTATGGTGTGGGGCGAGGGGGGGGAGGGGGTATCGCTGAGCTCCGCACATTCCCCGTGTCAAGGTCCTCTCGCTAAATGTAGCAGCTGGGAAAATAATAAGAGAGATAGGAGAGCGGCTGACACCCCATAGTGGTACTGAGTATGTCGTGGTGTATTTTTATGAACAGCCCAGGAATTTACAGATGGAGGGAAACACTGCTACCAAATATATAGTGATCCTAAATATGTACCACGAGGGATCCGAAGTATAACTGGTGAAGGATCTGTGGCCTCAAGAAGATTTCTTGTGGTATTTGCTGTAAATTTCGGTAAAATTGTGACTAAGTTTCTATATGTAATGATATAAAGGCTCTTTAGAAGGACCTGTACATGGTCACATGACCAATGCAGGTCCTCCAGACTGAGCAGAGGAGTGTGAACTGCTTACAGTAGATATATGGCATATGATCTGGGCTTTGTGTTTAGGTGGTCCAGCATCTGAATATGTTAGGAGGCTTAGCCATTATCTGTACAGAGAGGGTCTTGTGTTTGTTCTGCCATTGGTCTGTATGTAGGGGTCTTGTTTAGTGTTCTGTTTGGGTCCGGGCCTCTATTTAGTAGGTTTAAGTTGGGTGCGTTTTGAGTCAAGGCTCCAAGGTCTACTGAATCTACCACTTGGCATCAGCTGGACATGTGTTCTGCTCATCGGCTGTCTACTGGTCATGGTCAGTCAGGAGAAGAAGGAGTCAGAGGGGCAGTGGTAAGACTATGTTCCCATTGGTCAAACTCATCTGGATATCCTTCTAATGTATAAGTTAGATAGAATTTCCAGTTGACTCTCAGGTAATGATGTATACAGGAGGAGTCTACAGAGTAGGGTAAATCGGAAGTACTAAAAAAGTAATAGAAGTAGTGAAGTAATCCACAGATGCCTTCACCATGTTGCCAGGTTTTAGAAGGTGAAGACGTATTAACGAAAGACTCTATAGGTCATAATAATACTCCATAGGTGAAACCAATCATTGTTCTTCCGCTTCAGCCGACTATCTCATACTCTGGAATGTATGGCCGGCGCTGGTCATGACCGTCGTCTCTTCTCATTACGTCAAGGCATTTCATGACAGATAACAAACTACATCACGGAAATGTTCAGTAAATTCTTCATGTAACATCAGCGTTCTGGTTGCGTAATTGCATATCTACTGTATGTTTACACCTGGCTTTTATGTATATATCCTTATCATTGAGGACTTTGATTTGGTTTTGTCACATTGGCCATCTGCTTGACCGGTCAAACGAGAGGGAAGGGCTAACGGGAAGTCGACGAGCAGCATAAATATAAACACAATCTACACTGATTATCTACAGGACCACAGGCATTAGATGTGGACATCAGAGATAGGAGAACATTACTAGATTAAGTACTATGGCCTCTAAAAAGAAATAAAACCAACTGGTGATACAAAGCTTCCCACCGTGACTGAACCTCATGTGATTCTACGTCCCGGCTACCGTCCAGATGAGTACAAGTGATCTCAGTGACAGGGATCTCCAGAGACACATCTAGCACCAACATCTTCTCAATGGGGCACATTAGTTTTAAGAAACTGATTGTCTTAGTTTGAAGTCAAATCCAAGGGCCACCTCTGCTTAGAGCTTGTTCATTGTTACATGGTGTGTGTGGCTTTCTAGATACTCTTGTATTCTCCCACCCACCAGAGATAGGAATTTAGATTAAGACTTGTGAGTCCTGCGTGGGATAGTTAGCAACATTATCTGCTGCAAGATATGTGATATAATTAATAAAAAAAATTAGGATAGTGATGTAGAGGACCAAAAAAACGTGGAAGACTTATCAAGGCTTGGACAACTGTTTTCTGGCATACAAACTGAAATAAGAAAAATTCCTGGTGCACGGCCAGGAGTAGCAATTATTTTTCCCTTTACACCAACTCCGCGAGTTGTGGAGGGATATGAAGTGGCCGTGCCAAGCTGCAAAGTGGGTCAGTGCCATGTACATGATAAATCCCCCCTCCCCCTGGAACATTATCCTTAGTTAGTCTGTAAGACAAAGTAGGACTTTAAGATAAAGTAGAAGTCTAAGTTTATTAGAGAAATGGGGGGGGCTTCTTGATAACCATGAGGTGCAGCATGACTCCTATAGAGTAATGTTATCTGTATAAGTGCATATGGACATCATGGAGTGGGCTTCAATGTCGAAAACCTCCATTTATGCCGGGATCCATCATAAAAAGATGCCCTTCATCTGCTCTAGTGGACTTTGGTCATCCAAGCATTACACTGAAGCTAATTCATACAGATGGCTTCCATGTGATGCTGGATTTCCACTGGTAACTGTGGGAAGAATAAGCAGAGAAGGCATCTCCTTAGATGTTTCAAAGCAAAGTAAAATGGATTCCTCATGGATTGGTCATTTCCACCTGATGCTCAAATGACCAATTCAAACCAACCGGCTAAGACAATTTTACTTGGAAATTTTATAGGAAGTAAATAATGATGGTGATAATATGGGGGGAAATCTCAAAACTCCATCCAAATCGAGACATTGGGGCTTATTTACTAAGGTCTTGCGGCCACATTTACGTCAGGTTTTATGACGTTTTCAGGGATCGCGTCGGGGAATGCGTCGCACGTGATCGGATTGTGTCGCCGGCTTTTACGTGACGCAAAAAGGGGGGGCTGGCCATCGGACGATCTGACGGATTCGGACAACGCGCAAAATTTAACATTTAAAATTGTGTCGCAAGCCGAGCACTTACATGCAGCGGGAAGAAGAAAGTGAACTCCACCAGACCTGATCGGGGAAGCGACACATGCAGGATATCGGGCGCACGATCTTAGTGAATCGCGGCAGACTTCATCCTCGTCGGACATTCCGGATCGGGGTTTGCGCAGGGACCGGGTAAGTAAATGTGCCCCATTGTGTCATAAAGGATTTTTGGTAAACAACATCTAAAGTAAAAATTGGTCCACACAAACATCAAACTCACGGCAGGTCATTAGTGTTGAGTTTTTATCAAAATGTTTTTAGCAAGATCTTGCTTTACATTCCCACCTCAACTCAGTCATTCATTCCTTTAATGATTTAATGGCATCACTCCACCTTGGATGAATGTCATGGAGGAAACTACAAATATTTATTGCCTCCAAAGGAGTGTTTAATGTATCGGACCAACGAAAAACCAATAGAATCAAAACAGGATGACCTCTCCATTGGCACCAGAATTGGATGTAACCCCTGATAGTTATACTGTGTGGCCGCAAAGGCTACAAACAATCTAATACATTGTATTCAGCACAATCTTCCACACTGAGCTTGTCAGGTTGTCTTACGTAAATTCCCGGTAATAGACTTCATAGCTAATTAAACCCATTGCAGGGTGATTTCTCCGAACTAAGCAACGCAAGTGACTAATTGTCTCTGGGTAATTACGTATGACATGTAGAAGAGGAATTTGGTCTCTGACAAGTGACGTTTTCTCTGACCACAAAACCAGCTCCAGGCCAAGACAAGACATTAGTGGAGTTTTCCATTGGCAAAAATTCACTGCCCCGAGCTGCAGAAATAAAGGGGCAAACCGTATGGAGATGTTGGAGCATCACATGCCTTATTTAATTGCGATGGTTATTCTGGTTATTTATCAATGTCATCAAACAGCTATACCTCCTGAGGCACCCATACCCCTGCATGTGTGGAAAGGTGCTGCCACTCATTGTAACTAATCTCAGCTAAGGATCAGCATGCTATTGCCCAACTGCTTCCCCAATGTCTGCGATCAGGGAAGAGGTTGGACTTGTAGGATGGGACTTGCCAACCAAAGTATAAGAGGATCCTCCAGTAGACCCAGGCTCCGACACGTATTAATTAGACCCCGAGGTCAAGCCGAACTCTTTTGGAGCAATCACGTGACACTGGGATATATTTGTATTTCTGCTCCAAGACATGAAGAACACTTGTATAGAACAAGGTTGTGTCCTCACACTCATGATACCTGGTGGGGGTAAAGGTTCCTCAGAAATAGACAGAAGAGGTTTGGCCGATCCTGTTGATATTGTTTGGTTTGACTAAAATGTATATAATGTACATGGTCTGGCTGATGCCCAAAGAGGCATCAGATGTCAAAATCAAAGAGACAAACAGGTGTCAAACACAGGGTGGAGTATGAAGAATCCGAGTTGTCATATTGAGGAGCTCTGGTAAGACAAAAAGAGGTCTACCTTTCTCAACCAGAAGTACATCGACCACTTCAAAACACCAAACCATGTGTGGACCATCAATGATCGTGGCCAGTCCCTATCACAGCCAATATAAGGATGGAAACCCGTCTTCTATTATCATACTTAAACCCAGACTTAAATAACCAAAGTCATTCTCATGTATTTCATAAATACCACATCTAGTGTTTGAATGGTTAAAGGGGTTGTCTCGTCATTGGCCATTTTAATATCTCCAGAAGTTCTCATCAGATTGCTGGGTGCTTGGCACTTGGACACTAAAAGTTTGGCTGTGGTGGACTGCACCTGGTGCCAGAACCTATTAGGTAGCTCTGTTCACTGTATGGTGACCTTTCCATGAAACGTCTGCTCCCATTCCAGTGATTTGTAGCAGAACTGCAGTCTCTTCAAGGAGACCAAGGTTTGGCCATACGAGTTCTGCCAACCCAAGGATGAGAGCCAGCCGTTCCCTGAGGTCTTTAATACTCAAAACCATCGTGACCCAGTCCTCTTACAGCTGAGGATCAGTTACTATTGCGATTGAAGCCGAATTTAAAGAGAAAATCCTACTACCTCCATAAACTCTTTACATCCTTTAGTAGGCGAAGCTCCAGATTACATCCCAGTTGGAATTGTTCCTCCAGTCCTCACCACCAAAGAAACTCTTGCTCTTCGTTTAGGTTCTCTATTGTCAATTGGGAGGTCCTGACAACCTTTCCCCTAGGACCTGACAGTATAGAACCTAATTAGCATATTGGATGTTTAATAATAACAACAATGATATCTCGGGAATGGCGTGCGTTACAGGAAAAATTCCAACTACCCCGATATAAGTGGAACAGCATCTTTTAGACTTTGTAAAAAGTTGGAGTTTGTTGGAAGAGGCAAAAGGTCCTATGTAAAAAAACACAAGATCTATAAGAAATATAACTTTATATAACTTTGTAATCACATAAAAGACCCCCCCCCCCGACTCCCACAATGCCCCCATATGGAATAGTCAACATCCCCCACCACAACTACATCCTGCAAAATGTCATCCAGTTACAGGAGGTCAGAAAAGTGCAATGAATGAAATAGTCACACTCAGGTTCAGATAACCACAAGGAGCCAAGGTCAGATGTAAAGGAGTGCAAAGCATTCTGGGATGTCCGATCAATGGAACTTTTAAACACAGATAACATCCATAGGAGGGTCTACAGTAAGTTATGGAGTGCCCACAGCTCCGGCAATACCATGACGTGTCCCACAACAGGGAGGAACCTACCCAACACAGCGTCTTATTACCCCACACTTACATTATGGTTACACTGCCCCAGATTCTATATATACTATATACACAGTACTAGATACTATATATACAGTATAGAAGGGTGACCTACCTCATCATATTACTTTATGCATCATTATGGATAGGTACCTCATACACAATCTACATGAAATGTGTGGGATACAATACCTCATATACATGAGTACCTATTATATATACCTACCTTATTAGTACATTAATATACATAATATAGTAATAATATGGTATAATATGGGGGTCATACTTCCTATCTACAATATTATACTCTATCTACACAGTAGAACCTAAATCACATGTGCTTTATTACTGTCTCTCTCTCTCTATTTCTCTCTCTGTCTCTCTGTCTCTCTCTGTCTGTCTCTCTCTCTCTCTCTCTCTCTATATATACTGTAACCCACCTCATATGGTCCATATTACACTATGTATATATAATTGCCCCCATTACACTATACAGACACTATGGAGAGGTAACGTGTCCTATTGGTGCCATGTGACACGTTCTTATGCCGTGATGTGAGAGGTCTCCTACCTTATAAGTGCCTCACTACACAATCCATACCCGGTGAAGATGTCCCCTCCCTCATATTACACCATATATTAACCATATGGAGAGAGAAGCTCACGGGTGCCGTATAACAATAGCTACAATATAGACTGGAAACCTTCCCTACTATGTCCTCATCCCGTAATATTATAAACTAGAACCTTCATTAGGTCTAAGTTTTCTTATTGCAGCCCAATATTCAGATCCCCTCTGTCTCCCTGGTCTTCACCATCCATATGGTCGCCCATTGACTTCAATGTTTTTCACACTTTCTATTGTATCATTTTAGTCCATTTTTTCTTTACATTCTAACTCTACTCATCTGACTTATTCATGAAATCCCATGAAGTCCAAAGTGGTGCCAAAGTAGTGCCACCATGACCATGGTAAGTGCTAGGATTGCTTGACTCTGAGCTTAGTTCCAATACCACACATTACCCATGGTCAGGAGAGGAGCTATTTTTGGAAGAAAGGAGTCATGTTTTTCAATCTCCAGTCACTCCCTTTAATTCATAAACTATTGTTACGCCAATAATTGTCAACCATCTATAGCCCCAACCATGCATGCCTTCCAAACCCTTAATGTGCAATGACTCCAAAACCCTCAACCATGACTCATCTCTTCAAAGTCTTCAACCATACATGAGCCAACTACCCGTCCATAATTTATAACCCCTCAGAAGCCCTCATAATAACTCACCAGACAAAGCCAGCAAAGATGGAAAGTCTCGACAGTTGTACACTCCGGTGGAGTCGGTGGCGCAGCTCATCCACAGGTTTTCAAACAAGGTGGACGTCGTGATGACATTTCCATCCACCGTTGACACTCTCCAGTTGGCATTGAAGAGAGTAATCCCCAACATAGTGGAGCCTATGACTCCAAAGAAGAACCCTACTGCCTCCAAAACGGCAGACATTTCTGCAGGTGCTTGGCAAGATGAAGCAGAAGTGGAATAAGTCTTATCGTTGGTGCCTCTGTTGTAGAGCTACCATCCAAGTTCTCAGATGTTGACCACCGCAGGTCTGACCTGCTTCTCTGACCTCTGTTGATCTGTTATCTGCTTTTATGACCTTTTCTTCAGCCTGTCAATAACCTCTTAGTCCTGTAACACTGACCCCTTTACCCCTGTAGACCTATTTTTTTGCCTCCTCTGTCCCTCAGACCTCCAGCTCTCAGTCTCGTCATTGACTCCCTAGCTGCTGTCATGCAGAACGAGAAGAGATGTTATGTTCTGTCTCCCAGTCTTGTACATGCACAGAACAGCTATGTGAAGGTGTGTAAACCTGGAGCTCCTCCTCAGCATTCTCTCACACCACACCTATAGGAGACAACAGCTGATACAGGAGGCTCCGCAGGACACTGGTACATTGTACCTGAGCTGCATACAACTTACAGGTGCAGAGCAATCACATTGTAGGAATGTACAAGTCTATATACTATGTTCTCATCCCCCTTAGGCACTATGTACCAATACACTTTCATTTAGCAACTCTCTCCCCAGCATTACATGACACCCCTGACCCGTCCAAAAAACACTATGGGGCTCAATTACTAAAGGTCCGTCTGACACATTTTCGTCGGGTTTCCCGACGATTTCCATTTTGCACCAAATTGCCCCGGGATTTTGGCACATGCGATCGTATTGTGGCGCATCGGTGCCGGCTTGCACGCGACAGAAATGGGGGAAGGGCGGGCCATCGGACAACCCGACGGATTCGGACAAACCACAGCATTTAATAACGCAATTGTGTCACAAGATCAAGCACTCACATGCACCGGGAAGAAGCAGGGGAACTTCAGCAGACCTCGGCAGGGAAGCAAAGGATGCAGGAACGCGGGCGCACAATCTTAGTGAACCATGCCGGTCCCGAATCCACCTCGGACAACGCACGGCGAGATCGCGACAGGACCGGGTGAGTAAATCTACCCCTGTGTAACAGTTAATACAGTGGTTTGTTACTGTGGGGGTGTATATAGCTTCCTGATATAACCACCATTGTAGGGTCAGAAGAAATGGGCAGAACTGGGCATGTTGGATTTTAACATACAATTCCTTACTCCCAAACTTCCCTAACTTTCCCGACATCGAAAGAGGGTCAAATGTTGCTAGATGACCCATGGTAAAATTGCACATCCCTCGCCCTAATCTTCCCATCCCTAACTGCACCCTTTATTTGGGGTATCATACCCCCCTTATGATCCCCTTAGTGCACACACTTAGGACTATGCCTGCTTCCACAGGCCCAACCAAATTGTATAATGCCGACTGTTTGTGGCCCTACATTGTATAATGCCAACTAGTGATAGGTTGTTTGAGAAACAAGTAGCCACGCCTCTTATTTTTTAATCACTATCCCTTTGAAAACAAAAATTTTAGGTTATAGTGGCGAAGCGTAGCTGGCTGCTTGAATATTCCATATGTACAATAACTGCAGGGGCCAGAAGAGCCGGGCAGGACTTCCCATCACTAATGCTAACTTGTTACCCCCATTCTGTATAATATCCCCTCCCTTTGGCCCCCACATTGTGTAATACCCCCTTACGTGACCCACCACCAAATAATTCCTTTACAACAGCCCCTTACTCACAATACCCCTCTATCTTTATTTTGCACTGATAATATACCCTTTTATTCAGCCCTCCTACTCTTGCCCCATTTCTCTAGCACCCTTGTTTATAATACCCACATTATCAAAGCTTGTAGACCAGTTTTCTGACATTGAAATAATTGCAAACTACTAGGAATTATGATTATTTCTCCCTCATGCCACCTCATAGTCAACTGGACGTGGAGGGGTCTGTGCTGGGCAGCGGAGTGGGACTGTAAACTAATTATATCCTGCACCCGTTTATGTCTGAAGGCCAAAGCACAACTCTACACCAAGCATGGTACACCAGATCAGGATCCTCCGGAGCCTCCTTATGTATCTAGCGTGGTGGAGTTTCATCATATGCTGGCGGCCCATGTGCCAGGGTATGATAAGTTCTCCACCATCGGGGCAGATTTACTTACCCGGTCCGTTCGCGATCCAGCGGCGCGTTCTCTGCGCTGGATTCGGGTCCGGCCGGGATTCATCAAGGCAGTTCCTCCGACATCCACCAGGTGGCGCTGCTGCGCCGAAGTCCGCTGGAATGCCTCGAAATACACCAGCCTACCCAGGATGAAGGTGAGTGAAATTTTCGCGACACAATTTTTTTAAAAAATGCGGCGGTTTTTCCGAATACGTCAGGTTTTCGTTCGGCCACGCCCCCCCGATTTCCGTCGCGCACATGCCGGGGCGCCGATGCGCCAAATTCCGATCGTGTGCGCCAAAAACCCAGGGCAATTCAGGTACAATCGGCGCAAATCGGAAATATTCGGGTAACACGTCGGGAAAACGCGAATCGGGCCCTTAGTAAATGACCCCCATTGTGTCTCTAGGCCGCACAGTGCCGACAGAGGATCAGTCAAGAAGTGGGAACGTGAACGTTGCTTGCTTCACCATTGCCCTCAACTTTATCTGCAGTTGCACCCGGGAGAAACCCCAAATCTATACAATCCTGGTTAATCCTGCTGATTGGTAAGTTGTAAGAAAGCCTTCCATATCTGGACAGCGTTGGCAAGTCCTTGCCTATCTGGACAAGCCTTGGTGATGGAGATGTCTACCAATGTTGATGTGTCCAGTAGTAACTAGCTTATAACTAATACATTACATACATTTGATAAAGTCGATTGTGTCCTAATTTCCTTTTATTTGCATTGGATGTAGGGTTGAGTATGGTTGGACTGTCTGATATTTATGATTATGAAGTCTCGTTATAGGTCAGAAAGACGGGTCTTCCAAAGATCTTCACTTCTCACCAACTCATCATTAGCTTATGGCTCCGTGACCCTATAGAATATAACGGTAAATACGCCGTGTTCTGCAAATATTAGTCCGGCAGGTGTACAAAGTCTATATCTTCACAGCACATTCGGCCGGGCATCTGTCCTATTTATAGTACTTTTAGAGATAGTATAGTTTCGACTGAACACGTAAACACCTGGATGGATAATGTTTTCCCTTTCCAGTTTCAATAGCTGTGAAAAAAATGTCAAAAAATTCCATAGGGATATTAAACAGTCATGTGAGAGTTATGGATGGAGACTTTATTATATTTTCAATCTTCTGTTATAGATGAGGGTTTATAGCTCAACCTAAGCATCAAGACAAGCCTTGGCCACCTGACACTCCCATTCTCAAAATTTGTGCTGAAAAACCTTATCTTGGCTTATAGTCGAGTCTATAAAAAAATTAAAACTGTACTTCCCTTTCCGACGCCCCCCGTAGATCGTCTTCTGCTTCCGATGCTCCGGTGCCTCCTTGGGTCCGTTGGATCCTCTTCCGGTTCTTCCGCTCCTCTTCGGCTCCTCTTCGGGTCCCTCTCGATGCCGACGGCTCACAAATAATGTTGTCGGCAAGCGATAACATCATTCTGTGTGCCGGCCAAGCTCAAAGACCTGAAGAGGAGAGGAATGACCCGAAGTGGAGCGGAATGACCCAAAGAGGACCCAAGGAGGCACCGGAGCATCAGAAGCAGAAGAGGACCTACGGGGGACTTCGTAAAGGTGAGTACAGTGATAATTTTTTTTACTACAGGGGGGTAGGATATATACCAGGCTATATACTATAGGGGCTGGCAGGGTATATACTTCAGGGGCTGGCAGGCTATATGCTAGAGGGGGTGGCAGTCTATATACTAGAGGGGCCGGCAAGCTATATACTAGATGGGCAGGCTGGCTACATACTACAGGGGCTGGCAGGCTATATACTACATGGGGGCAGGCTGTCTATATACTACAAGGGCTGGCAGGCTATATACTAAAAGTGCTGGCAGGCTATATACTACAGGGCCTGACAGGCTATATGCTAGATGGGCTGACAGGCTACATAATACTAGAAGGACTGGCAGGCTATATACTACAGGGGGCTTGATGGCTGTATACTACAGGGGATGGCACGCTATATACTACAGGGGCTGGTAGGCTATATACTACAGGGGTTGGCAGGCTATACACTACAGGGGCTGACTATATACTACAGGGGGTTTGCAGGCTATATACTACAGTGGGCTGGCAGGTTTTTTACTACAGGAGTCGGGCAGGCTATATACTACAGGGGGTTGGCTGGCTATATACTACAGGGGGCTTGATGACTGTATACTACAGGGGATGGCACGCTATATACTACAGGGGCTGGTAGGCTATATACTACAGGGTTTGGCAGGCTATATACTAGAGGGGCTGGCAGGCTATATGCTACAGGGGCTGGTAGGCTATATACTAGAGGGGATGGCAGGCTATATACTACAGGGAACTGGCAAGCTATATACTACAGGGGACTGACAGACTATATACTACCAGGGGCTGTCAGGCTATATACTAAAGTGGTTAGCTGACTATATACTGGGGGGACAGGCAGGCTGTATACTACAAGGGAATGGCTGTATACTAAAGGGGGCTGGCTGGCTGTATACTACTGGGGGCTTGCTGGATGGCTATATACTGGGAGGCTGTGACCAATGCATCCCCACCCTCAGCTTATACTCGAGTCAATAGATTTTCACAATTTTTTGCATTATAATTAGGTATGTTGGATTATACTCGGGTCGGCTTATACTCGAGTATATATGGTACTGGTTTGGCTTAATCCCACATCATGTCATTAGGCTTCATGTAAGTCATGCTTGGTATTAAGGGAGCTGTCTTACAAGGTAGCAAGAAGAGGCATTGTGTTTCTTTTCCCACCCTAGATAAACATATTTCCCCGAATCCTCTAGTGGAGCATCAATGGTTATAAGAGTCCATACGCCTTTGAGGTGGCACTAATTGGCAAACTCCCCATAAGGAGAACTCTTACTTCCTGACATTCGCTGATGAGGTGGTTTAATGGTGCTTTTTGGGTCAACATTAGACAGGAGTAGACAACCTTTTCTTCTCGGAAGGCCACAATGTAAGATCACAGGTCTCCTCGAAGTGAAGGTGTTTCAATCTGCAACAATTTTTGTTATGTTAAAACTTTTGTTTGTTTAGTGCCTCACTTTAGTAAGGGCTACAAGGTGCCCCCTGCCCGCAGTGAAATTCCTACCATTGATGGCATCCTATTTTTGAGAGCCATATCTGAAACACACGAATAGGTAGATATGATCATCCTTGGAACCCATGCAAATTTCCACATGGAGGGTCTCAATTATACACTTCTCAAAAATATAAAGGGGACACAATATAACTCACAGTCAATGACACGTCTGTGAAATCCACCTGTCCCGTTATGAATCTACACTGATAGTGAATAGTGATGAGCGGACCCATTCAAGTTTGGGTAAGGACAAACACGAATCAGATACTGAACCCGAACTCTCACCTACGCGGCTTCTACCATGATTATAAGATGTCATAAGAGTTTACGACGCCCCTGATGATGCAATTATTACAGCTACTAAGTTATCATCGCGTTACTCTACGTGTTCTTGGAAATGATGATCTCCTTTCCATGTCGTTAGACTCTTCTATCGGAAGATGAGGAGTCCATGAGATAACAACCATTAGAAGTAAAGACAAGACAGCACTTAGTATTGAGATCATAGTTCAAAGTCCGAGTAGTAATAATGTTTATCTGTGAGTGGCGGCAGAGAGGTGTCATCAGCGCGACACGTGCAATCAACTTCATCTATTTTCTGTAATGATCACGATAAAATGTGATTGTTATCAAGTTACAAATCAAGGCAAATACAATGTAATAAAATCCGGACAGTTGTGCTGAACGTGACTTTTATCGACCCCCTTCGAGCCGATTCCCTATTTCCCCTTTGCGTTTCTATTTTTCGCTCCCCACCTTCAAAAATTCATAACAGATTTTTTTTTGTGCATAGAGCTGTGTGAGGGCTTGTTTTCTGTACTTTCTAGTGTCTGTATTTAATATTCCATGTCATGTACGGGGAAGCTGGAGAAAAAGCAATTATACACAAGACTTAGCCCATTTAGGACTGCCAAGGCTTTTGAACACCTTAAATTACAGATCTGTCCTAAAACAGAGTGATGCCTTCTCGGTCAGGCCTAAAACTTAACTTTTAATGAATCTAAAGTAAAATATGTAAATTAACCATATTCACACACATTTTAAAACTGCAAGTTTGGGCTGCAATTATAATGCTGTATCGCCTGAAAGGTGAGTATCTACTCAAGATATACTTTGTATTTTTCGATCCCTGCAGTGATCATACTCATTTGCAACCACAAACATTACACTTAAAACACACACTCTAGCCCCTCCGACATGTTTCGCCGGTAAACATGTCGGGGGGGGCTAGAGTGTGTGTTTTAACCCCTTAACGACTTGGCCTTTCTAAGAATATTCTGACTTTAAGACAGCTTGATTAATCTGCCCCATTGGGGCAGATTTACTTACCCGGGCCAGTCGCGATCCAGCGGCGCGTTCTCTGCTCTGGATTCGGGTCCGGCCGGGATTTAAGAAGGTAGCTCCTCCGCCGTCCACCAGGTGGCGCTGCTGCGCTGAAAGTCATCTCATCGCGCCGGAATGCACCGAGCTGGACCAGGTGAAGGTAAGTGCTTCCCAAGCGACACTTTTTCGGTTTTTAAATGCGGCGGTTTTTCCGAATATATACACTCACCGGCCACTTTATTAGGTACACCTGTCCAACTGCTCGTTAACACTTAATTTCTAATCAGCCAATCACATGGCGGCAACTCAGTGCATTTAGGCATGTAGACATGGTCAAGACAATCTCCTGCAGTTCAAACCGAGCATCAGTATGGGGAAGAAAGGTGATTTGAGTGCCTTTGAACGTGGCATGGTTGTTGGTGCCAGAAGGGCTGGTCTGAGTATTTCAGAAACTGCTGATCTACTGGGATTTTCACGCACAACCATCTCTAGGGTTTACAGAGAATGGTCCGAAAAAGAAAAAACATCCAGTGAGCGGCAGTTCTGTGGGCGGAAATGCCTTGTTGATGCCAGAGGTCAGAGGAGAATAGGCAGACTGGTTCGATCTGATAGAAAGGCAACAGTGACTCAAATTGCCACCCGTTACAACCAAGGTAGGCAGAAGAGCATCTCTGAACGCACAGTACATCGAACTTTGAGGCAGATGGGCTACAGCAGCAGAAGACCACACCGGGTGCCACTCCTTTCAGCTAAGAACAGGAAACTGAGGCTACAATTTGCACAAGCTCATCGAAATTGGACAGTAGAAGATTGGAAAAACGTTGCCTGGTCTGATGAGTCTCGATTTCTGCTGCGACATTCGGATGGTAGGGTCAGAATTTGGCGTCAACAACATGAAATCATGGATCCATCCTGCCTTGTATCAACGGTTCAGGCTGGTGGTGGTGGTGTCATGGTATGGGGAATATTTTCTTGGCACTCTTTTGGCCCCTTGGTACCAATTGAGCATCGTTACAATGCCACAGCTTACCTGAGTATTGTTGCTGAGCATGTCCATCCTTTATGAGCACAATGTACCCTGTAACATCTGATGGCTACTTTCAGCAGGATAATGCACCAGGCCATAAAGCTGGAATCATCTCAGACTGGTTTCTTGAACATGACAATGAGGTCACTGGACTCAAATGGCCTCCACAGTCACCAGATCTCAATCCAATAGAGCATCTTTGGGATGTGGTGGAACGGGAGATTTGCATCATGGATGTGCAGCCGACAAATCTGCGGCAACTGTGTGATGCAATCATGTCAATATGGACCAAAATCTCTGAGGAGCTTCCAGCACCTTGTTGAATCTATGCCACGAAGAATTGAGGCAGTTCTGAAGGCAAAAGGGGGTCCAACCCGTTACTAGCATGGTGTACCTAATAAAGTGGCCGGTGAGTGTATGTGCTCTGCAAAATTGAATCTATTTCATCACCTTCAAGGGAACCTACCATCACAGAGGTAGATCCAACGGCAGGTTCTTTAACTCTGGCCAAGCCCCCTCCTTTGTTTGCTTAAACTTTTACTATAGCAGAACCGTGTAAAACTGTTATCTTTAAAATATATATTTTTTTAATTTCTCTAGAGCCTACTGGGGCGGGAGCTACAGCTATTCCACACCCCAGTAGCCTCTTCGATCCCTCCTACCAGCTTCTCTTCAGCTACAGGGAGCTGCGCTCTGAAGGTCTCTCTCTGGTTTGTTGGATCAAAAGAGGCTACTGGAACGTTGAGAAGTCGTAGCTCCCACCCCAGTAGCCTCTAGAGAAAATTTTCATATATAAAAGATAACATTTTTACAAGGTTCTTCTTAAAGTAAAAGTCTAAACAAAAAAGCATACGCCTGGGGCAGAGTAAAGAAACCTGCCATCGGATCTAGAGTCTTCTCCAGCAGAATGAAACTTCTGAAATAAGACAGATGAAGTCACATGATGGGACCAAACCAGGTTTGAGCCCTTTAAAAACATAAACTCTCTTCCATTATGGACATTAATCTGTTTCTTCATACATCTTGGTCCATCCATCACGACCACTCTTCAGTACATCTGAATTGGCTGTTGGGATTATTTCTGCCATTGCTATTCCATATTATGACACTATAATATGAGATGTTTGTTGGTAGAGAAACAAAGATTGTATCTGGTCCAAAGCCACCTCATTAGCTCATTCGTTCAAAATGTTTGGCCGCGGTTGATCAAACCAAATTGTTACATAGTTGTATTCTTAAAGTAACTAGGCAGGAGCCGAATCATGGGTTGGACAATGGGACCTTTGGTACATATAGATGTCACAATTAATCTTCATACCCATTGTTCCAGGAACAGCTGGTAATTTAATCTATGAATAGAAGTTTAAGAAATATTTGGCTCTTTCACAAGGCAAAGAGATTTGTAACTAAATTCTGAAGCAGCTGTTGTCACAGGTGGAAGGAAGCATTGTGTCTGGTCACTACCCAACCAAGACCTGGAGAGCTTAAAATCATGAGTCACGGTGACTGGCCCCTATTCAACACACATCAAATTGACATCTCAGAGGATTTCACTGATACAAAGGGGCAGTGCCATAAACAAAAATGGTAGTAGGAGTCAATGCTACCATTACCTTGGCACAATTAGACAAAAGAATGGCCATAGAAGTTCCGTAGCCTTTGACTTGTGTACATGGAGATCAAAAAACGGACCCAAGAAATAATTTCTCTAGATTCAATACAAGGGTAGAATTCTTGTAAATTAACCAAAACTGGAATCGGAAAATTGTACCGGAGCTGGAGACTATGAAGTGGAAACCAAGAATGGAACTTGGAAAAGAACTACCAACCAGGATGAGAAGAGTCCCTAAGCAATGACCAAATGAGCCCCTAGGAAGGACAAATCATAAGTTCACATTCTCTTCATTGAGAAGCCATCCACAAGTTGGCCACTAATTTATTGGTGTGGTTGTATTTAAAGGTATCATTAGACAATGGTGGGTAACTAAAGTAAGAACAAATGGCAGAGGGTCTTGGTGCAAGACAAGTATAAGACATCTTTGCTGTCAATCGGTTATTCGAAGACCTGGACTGCTTGGCCAGCTTTTTTTGTGAGCTGCAATTTACTAGTAATTGTTATGGTCAGACAATTTCTAAAAATTTTTTCCAGCCAATAACCAAGCTTGACTATACCCTTTAAGCATGAATAGTCAACATATCTGGTGTCCTCCTCTCTACTCCAGGTACCTTAGTTTTCTCGGTTCTTAGGTCTGTCCTAAAATGTCTACTGACTTCTTCAGAGAAGTTGACTAAAGTCAAAGATGCCTTTCCCCCCTTAAACAACCAACCATAATTGAGATAATGGAGCTTATCGGTGGCTTAAAGGCAGCTTCAATCCAGAAGACAACGGCCATTTTAGCAAAGAATCATCAGGATAGATTAAAAAGCAATGAAGGTGCTTAGAGGAGTAGTCACAGCACCAGGTTTGGTGACTATTTAGGCCAGCTGTATAGTCAATGAAAAAAGCAAAGCTTCACATAATAGAACTTTAATTTCTACAAAGTTGTCAGCTGGCCCATTTATGCTTGATGCCCTCACGAATGGTAGGTTTTGGATAAGATAACTATAGTAAGGAAAGACAAATGTAGTTGCCTATGCCAGATTGACGCCTTTCTTCCACATGGAAGTACATACCAATGGCCTCTCTGCCATGTTGGAGAATGCTCATTGGCCTTTGTATTCTTAAGTATTACTGGTAATAATTTCCACTCTTCACTTCCTGCATTTTTTCGACACTTGGACAAAGGAAATTTGCCTTATGAGTTAAGTGCTACAGAATTTGCAAACCGCTCACACGTGCGGCTCTGCCAAAACATGGCAGCACACGAGCAAACAATCCTGTGAAAGTAAAACAATCCCTCAGCTGGTTCCGTGACCTGGGTCACAATCTCACGGGACAAATTGGCGGAAAATAGATATTTATTCAACAATGTAACAATTAATATCTTATCTTTTATGTAATGCCACCATCTGTAAACAGTGTTGGCTACATTGTATTATAGCTCAACTTGATGGACGGGGTGAAGAAATGTGAAGGCACTCATGGTCTTACCCAGTGCATGACTATGGTCTTACCCAGTGCATGACTATGGTCTTACCCAGTGCATCTTTCTAAGTGCAGCTATTTAAGTGCACAAACACCAAAACACCAAAATGTAGTATTACAGAATATGACCCTGCTCTCCATCATCATCATCATAATGTCATCGCCAGATCTCACCTTTACTCATTTCTCTCATCCTCAAGTATGTCTACTTAATTTGCCATCAAAAGTCCCAGCATCTCTTGCAGCATTGTTTTTCTCTGCATCTTTCATGTTGATTGGTATATCTGAATGCATATCTATGTCCCTGCTGTTCCCTGGAGACCTCCTGACTCGTTTCTCTGTCTCTCCGCCCTCTTGATTAACACTTGCTAGTTTTAACTAATTTGTCTTGGGTGTAAAGTATACATTTCCGATTACAAGTCATACCTGGCCACTGGTGACCACCCAGTGCATCTTTCTAAGTGCAGCTATTTAAGTGCACAAACTGGATCATGCCAGAATTGAACCAGAAGAGAACAAAGGCACTTTTTCTGTAAGAACTTGTCTAACACTTCTCTTCTGAAATGTTTTTTGAAAAGCAAAGTCATGCTGTTACCTCTTTCCTCCATCGCCTACCCATTCCAAATCTTGATGACGTGTAGTGGCACTTAGAAAGATGCACTGTCAAGATGGCTCCTCTGTAGGTGGCTGCCCGCTCTGGCTTTTGACCCCCCCCCCCCCCTCACCCTGAGCCTCTTGCGGTGAATTTGTGTAACTGTAACGTTAAGCCTCTCCTTAACTGTGTAACAATTGCCAGAACACTGTGTACAAAATACCCCCCGGGGGGATCAATAAAGTACCATCATATCGTATCATATGTGAGCCAGAAGAAAGCCAGAGCTTCAAACCCGCTTCTATCCAAGTTGCTTTGATGGGGATTTTGGCTTCCATAAATATCACTTTGTTCCTCAATTGCTAAAATGTATCTAGTATCCGGGCAGTTGAAACAAACTTTTGTTTAGATAACACACAAGGTGGCACCACTAGAGGTACTTGGTCTGATGCGTTTCAGATGATTCACATCCTTAGTCGTTTAGAGGTAGTCGAGGGGTTGGGAGATCCCTTCTGACCCCTTTTACCACGGGTTACCCGAATATTACCATTTTTCGCCAATTTTCCCTGAAGTGCCCCGGGTTTTTGGCGCACGCGATTGGATTGTGGCGCATCGGGGGCGTGGCCTTCAGAAAACCCGACGGATTCGGAAAAAACACGGATTTTTTTTTTTAAAAAGTGTCATTTGACACGCACTTACCTGCACCCAGCAACGGATCGTGAACTCCAGTGAACTGCAACGGACTTCAGCGCAGCAGCGACACCTGGTGGACATCGGGCGCACTACCTTAGTGAATCGCCGGAAGACCCGAATCCTCCACAGAGAACCCGCCGCTGGATCGCGACAGGACCAGGTAAGTAAATCTGCCCCGTTTTGTTAAATAAAGTTAAATCTCTGCAACTTTAGGTCGACTCATAGAAGTATCAATGTAGTAGGAGCTGATTTAAAGTATTTTTACGCTTTTTTCCATAGTCGAAATACAGTAGATCCTAGAATTATTGCTGATGTGTAGCTCTACATCTTTAAAATGTTTTCTTTTACTATGCTCCAAATAACTCAGAGTTAAATGACAGAACGAGAGCTGTTAGCTGTCACCACTAGGGGGAGTCTATTGATAAAACCATGTTGCGAATGCCCCAATGTGCCACTCTTTAAAGACAGAAATCTGAAGTATCATAGAAGTAAAGCATTGGACAGGATAGAGATATACACACACAAAACATCACTTATATCATATGAAATGTTGACCTAACTAAAAAAAATTCTGAAACAAAATAAGATTTCAAATTTTACAAATTTCAAATTTTACAATTAACTTAAATTGTAAAAGTAAATATTTTGAGCCGGTGGATGTTACCCTCACGACTACCGAGTTCCTCCCGGTTGTTTCATGTTCAGTAATGCCTTCTAGATGTTTAATGAATAATTACTTGGGTGATAATAATATTGACTCAGGACTTGGAAGTTTTGTAGAAAGTTTCAGAAGGTTTGCTCAGAGCAAACAAAGACAAACCAAAATAGTGCTCTCCAGGGTAAGAAGTGCATTATTTACATCTGAAGTGGAGCTATCTCCACTCCATTAACCAAGAACTCTATAAATAGATTCCAGGAAGTGAGAGCCGATGGAAAACGCAAGATCGGCAAAGAGTTTCAGGAATAAAACGTGAGCGTTGACTTCACGAGCGGTGGCTCCTTCTCAGCTGTTTACAGATGAATCCAACCCCTTAGAGGTAGAGAAGTATCGGAAGCATGACGAGAATGTGTCCGGGTCATAAATACATCATGTGTCTGACAATGGAGGAGGTGTGAAATTGTTCACATGCTTAATTGTTTCTACATTATGAGAAGGTATAAAGGCGTTGACTGGATGACATGATTGGAGTCGGCACACATTGTTCTGCTTGTATGAGGTGGCCTACTAACAATACAAGAATACCCAAAGGCAAAGCTAAAGACAACCCCCTGTACATGTCTATTAACCACTCATGTGCATTCTGTGCTTCCGTGCTATCCAAAAAGGATATGACTGTTAGGATATGACCTCATGGGAAAAAAAATCTCTCTTGACGGTTCCAATATGTCTTCACCACAATCAAAAATCCTCCAAAATAAGCAACATCTTGTATTGGTTTTATTGAAACCATTGATTCAGGACCATCGGTGTATGGTGCATCACAATACGCTGCTATCCCGGACCGGTGGTTCTGAGGAAAAGAACGTGGGGAGCAAACGAAGAAGCAGTAGGAGATGTTTGGTAGCTCATTCGAGGAAATCCAGCACACGGATGCAACGTTGTACAACAAGGATACTTACTCGCTGTTGTGTCTCTCCTAGTTTTGGAGAAAATTATTTTTTTAAACTATGCAAATGAGCCACAGGGGTTTATGTCTATGTCACAGAAGCCCCTTCTTGCTCCGTCTTCTGCTTATTATTAATATGCCACTGTTGGGCATTACTGCCCACCTCCTTCCTCCCCTCCCCAGCCCGAGGGCAGGTGATGTCAGCCATTGTGAATAATTAGCAGACTACAGAGCCAGGAGGAGCTTCAATGATGTAGACAGGAGCCACTGAGGCTCGTTTGCATAGTTTTAATAGTCAATTTTCTTCAAAACTAGACCATTAGAAGATAAAGGAGGAACAGATCCTGTTTCAGTGTGGACCCACAAGCTGATAAGTGTGCTTGGAGTACAATACTGCACCCATGTGGTAGATTTCCTTGAAATCCAGCTCTGTAAAGTCATTTTGTGTATATCTTGCACTGATGTGAGCTGAAATAGCCACTGTTAGGTGAAGGAGTTTCAAATTTTTTAATGGCATGCATGGCCACCTGGCTTAAAGAGATCTACCACCAGGATGAAGGACTGTATGAGCCTGAGGAGCCTCAGCCTCATTTGCATACAATCCTTCATCCTGGTGGTAGATGCCCTTTAAGTGTGCCAAAACAACCCTATCGAGTGCTTAGGGGAGGCTTGTGGTAGAATTTACACTCTCCACCCATAACTCATGGTGGATAACCGCAGGGTATTTATACATATTTATGATATGAACGTTGGATCATACTCCATTTATTCAGACTGAAGCAAGAGGTAGTTGACCAGGAAAAAAAATCCAGAATGGCTAATTCTTGGAAGAGCAGCTCTGGAGTACAAACTGCTGCTTAATACTTGGGTTGAGATGTGGTGTCTAGTAAGCAGAGATCACACCGGAGATGAAGGCTCATAATATGCATTATGAGTCTTCGCCTTTGGCTAATGATTGCCCTCAGGGATTGAAGTAATAATCTATACAGAACCTCCTTTCACTGTGACCTGAGAAACACTTTTGGTGTCTTGAGGCTTTCTTTGTCCACACTCAATGAGTTTCACAACAACATAAAAATAGCATAAGAGGAAAAGAAAGAGTGTATTCTGCTGGAGAACAATCTCCCTGCCGCCTCACGTTCATCTCTAGCCTTGTAGGCGTTGCAGAGTTTTAGGTTGTCCATTATGCATCTGGTTATAAACACTGAGAGAAATTCATGGAGTGTACATGAAAGAAGTGAGTGTGGGGTGGGGGGGGGGGGCAGTCGAGCCTCGTGTCTGCTCTGATCAGATACCACAATCGCTGTCAGGTTTCTTTTTGTCTCTTTCTCTGTGCAGTCTGTTATCAATCCAATGATGTCACAGCACAACATCACATGCCATCTATACCAGTGGTGGCGAACCTATGGCACGGGTGCCAGAGGTGGCACTCGGAGCCCTTTCTGTGGGCACTCAGACCATCGCCCCAGGTGTTGACATAACTGCATTATCTTTGGAAGTCATCCTGCTGGACCCACCATTCTTCCTGCACAGAGAGACCCTGGAGAGAAGCTAAATGAGAGTCTGAATTTGTCCTCCTTCCTTCAACTGTATTGGTGGCCTCGGGGGCCGATACGATTGAATGATGTGGAAGAACTGGTAGCAATAGGTTGCAGCTTAAAATGCTATGTTGGCACTTCACGGTAATTAAGTGGAATTTGGTTTGCAGCTTGGGCACTCTGTCTCTAAAAAGTTTGCCATCACTGATCTATACTATCTCCACCCGCTGGGAGAAGAGGTTGATTATCATTTTGCCTATATCTTCCTAAAAAACCATAAGTATACACTCAGGGAGGATGTAGTGTCTCTAGCCTGTCTAATCATTCATAGTTACTACGAAGAGGAGATTCTATGTGGTAAAATCAATGCAAAATAATCCAATACAATAATCCAGAAACCCTAGAGACTGCGATAGGGACTGCGCATAATAAAACATACAAATGCACAGGGGTCACTATGAGATCACATGACCTATATGAAATGAAAGATCTCTGGAATTCACTCCTGCCTGTATTCATTGATTTCCATCACAACCTACTGTCACCTGTTGACTATGTTCTGGGCTACAGACTGTTAAGCTAGTGGTGATGGACAGATCACTCCACTCACATTCCTCCCCTAGTTAGTCTTAAACATATACAGTCCAATACTCAATTGTATGGAGTCAACTCATTATACTATTTTGGTTGACAAGAAACATAAGTATCTGTATTTTTAATAAACTTCAGCGCACAAAAAAAACCCACACAATTTTATTTGTATTTATTGATACCACAACATTTTACGTTTTATCGATTATTGTCTGGATATGGGATTTGTAACTTACCTGTGGTGAATAACTTATTGAATAACCCTGCTGTGACACGGGTCCTCGTGTGTTTAAGTGTTTTCACTACGGCGCAAGAAGAGAATGTTGAACAGTTGTCACCTACTGTCTAGGGTAGGATCAGCTAATAGGTAGGGAGAGTGGTTCTCACTTTTATGTCTGTCCTTTCCTTATCCATCTTTTTGTCTGTTCCCAAACAGCAGCATCACAAGATGATTTTACATCTAAGATAAGGATTTGGAAAAACATCTACAAGCAGAAACAGGTGAAGTAGACAGAATCGCTTCCGCACGGTCTTATCTCCTACTGATCAAAGGACTGGATATGTTACAATCCTATAAGCTTAATGCCGTTTCCACCATCTGTTGGACACTGTGGGAGTTTATCTAATGTGCATTTGCATCCTAAAATCTTCGGAAGAAACATAAAACCTAAAACTGAAATTTTTTATTTAACCTTTTGCCTTCAGTACAGCTAAAGGTGTTATGTGAGGTTTCCTCTAGTACCTACCACCCCGCTCTGATTATCCTGTGCTACGGCCAACATGACTTATCCTTCTCTCGTCTAATCCAGGAAGCTGTCGTGGCAGAATCTCAGTTGTGCAACTTTACTAAGATTAGAATGGCAGACAGTGAAAGGCATCATTTCATTCTGCACAACGCTGGCATATGATAGAGGTTATCTCCGAGAAGTCACGCCGGCCAAGAATCTAATCTCCCCAACCCAATAAATAAAGCACCTGTCGGAGGACTTGTCGGGAGGCATCTCCTTCAGTGAGAGGTTTAGCTGCACCACTTCAGGATGTTTTTTTTTTTGGCTAATTGAGCAATTTTTTCTGTGTTGTTTTCTTTCTTAAATGGGAAAACAAAGAGGCTCCTCAACGATGAGACGTGCCGGAGGCCATCACGTAGTCACATCTATTCCTTGTGCAATGCTCACCTGGCAATCACAATAGACAGGAGGTTACTGTGGTTCCCAATTTACTGAATACAGTTACTTTCTCACTCCAACCTCCACCGACTCCTTGCATCCTGTAAGAGATGCTCATCTACTGATTCCGGTGAAGTTGGATTTCGCTCTTCAGCCTCCATCATTTCCAAGCAATCAGGGCTCCTGTATCCTAATTAGTCCCCCTACTAGTGGTGGGCTGAGGAGACGGCACAGGAACGTCCCACTGATAATACAATAATTATCATATTTGGAGACAAACCTAATGGCACTTATTGCTCTGAAATGCAGAGGAAAAAATTCCAGCTGCTTCACAACGAGGGATAAGCCGAGGCCCATAATTTTAACACAAAAAAATTGAAAATAAAACTATTGACTCAAGTATAAGCCGAGGGAAGCCTGCCCCCAGTATACAGCCAGCCAGCGCATGCCCCATCAGTATACAGTCAGAAGCGCCTTGTCCCTAGTATATAGCCTGGAAGTCCCTGCGACCCAGTATACAGCCTGCGCGCCCCCTCCCCACCCGCACCCAGGAAACGCACTGCAGCCCCTGTCCCCCAGTATAGCCTGCAGCCTCTGCCCCCAGTATACAACCTGGAGCCCCTGCCCCCCTTATACAGCTGCAACCCCTGCCCCCCAGTATACAGTGCAGCCTCTGCCCCCAGTATACAACCGGAGCCCCTGCCCCCTACGCACATACAGCCTGCAACCCCTGCCCCCTAGTATAGCACCTGCAACCCCCCTCCCAGTTATAGCCTGCAGCCCCTGGTCATTAGTATACAGCCTGCAACCCCTGCCCCCCAGTATACAGCCTGCAGCTCTCTGGCCCCACTATACAGCCAGCAGCCCCCGTCCCCCAGTATACAGCCATCAGCCCCCTGTCCCCAGTATACAGCCAGCAGCCCCCTGTCCCAAGTATCAGCCATGCAGCCCCGTCCCTGTATAAAGCTCAGGAGCCCCCTGCCCCCAGTATATAGCCTGCAGCCCATGTCCCTCCAGTATATAGCCTGCAGCCCATGTCCCTCCAGTATATAGCCTGCAGCACTCTGTCACTAGTATACAGCCCCTCACCTATAAGAAAAAAAAAAAGTGTACTCATCATCCGACGCCCTCCCGGTAGGTCCTTTTCTAGCCATCGTGCGACTCCCTCTCTCCATGCGGTGCCGTCACTCTAGTCGTGACGTCAGCGGCTCGCTGACATCAATGTGTGTACTGATGGTGGCGCACACACTAGAATGGCAGCGAGTCGCTGACGTCACAGCTCAAGCACCGGCAGAGAGGGAGCCAGAACATCGATGGCTAGAAAGGGACCTACCAAGAGGGCGTCGGAAGATGAGTACACTTTTTAATATTTTTTTATATAGACTCGAGCTTATACTCAAGTATATACAGTATTCTCTCTCTGCAATTAAAGGTCTAGCAAAAACCTTTATTTGGAACTAGAATCCTCTTTATAAAATGTGTTCTCCAGAATCCACTCTCAAGAATCCATTTTTATGATTAGATATCCAGAATCCACTCCACGTATTACATGTAGTTATTAGAACTGATTAGGAGACAATCATTATTAAACCGGTTGACTAAAAAAACGATTACCAAAGTATGAGGCCCTGATAGGACCGTATCTGCAAGCCTCTCCAACTACTCCTATGGAAGAGGTTATAATGGAGGGTGCGTGGAGGCGAGATGAGCCTCATGCCTTAGGTAGCACCATCAAGATGAGGGCACCCTCAGGAGAGCAGTTAGCTTAAAGGGAACTTAAAGGGAGCCTGTCACCACATTATTCACAAATACAGTTCACAAATACAGTGGCAGGTTCCCATAGACCCCTAGTAACTAACTGACACCCTTCTTTCAGCTAAAAATTGTTCCCCTCAAATTCCCATATATTCGACTTTATAATTTTAACTGGTATCCAAGGATGTCTATAGCGAGTCGAGGTGGGCATGACCTCCTTGGCCCGAATCCAGCAGCTCCTCCCCATGCTTTCTCTGTATGCAGCAGTAATGGCATGTGACCAGGGTGACATCATCGCAGGTCCTTTAGCCTCCTAACATTATCAAACTTTACGTCAAGCACATACCTCATGAAATCACTGTATATAACACATGAAATCAAAGCAGCCTGCATGGAGAGGAGTAGAAGTCCATGCAGGCTGCTGTTATTTTTTTAAGTGGTCAGATGTGCATGGGGTGCAGTTTGCTAATGTTAAGAGGCTAAAAGACCTGATGATGTCACCCTGGTCACATGACATTAGGCCACACCCCTGACTTGCTCTATAGATTCCTAGAGGCAAGTTTTCAACTCTGATTTTGTGGGGTTCTGAGTAAAACAATTTTTAACTAAAAGAAGGGGGTCAGATAGTTAGTAGGGCTCTACACTAGCTGTATTTGTGAAAAATGTGGTGACAGGTTCTCTTTAAAATTAGCGTTTCTTCATAACAGATGCCAGCATGAGTGTGAGATACTGCATGGAGAACCCATGTGCTTAAAAAAATAGAACCTGATATATGACTATTGGATGGGGTGGAGGGGGCGCCGCTCTATAGCTTGCCGCAGGTAGCAGAAAGTTCAGGTTCATTTCTGGATACAGTAGTGACTGCACAACCCCCTTCATCTGACACAGGGTTTCATAGGCAGTCCCTAGTCCTAGTCACATCAACAGTGGCTTCCAGGGACTACACAGAACGTGTACCAGGATAAGTGACCCTTATACTTAACCTGTAAATTTTTGTATTTGTGGACAACCTTATTAAGATAAAACATGTTCTGGCTCTATATGCATAACTTTCAATGCCATATGGTTTATGGGCCCCTTCCGAAACTTCACAGATGCCAATGTTGTAGCCATCGATTAAAGGGATTCTATCAATGACCTTATCATATCCGCCCCCGTCCGATGCTCTCGGGCATTTGAATGGATGGGCCATGAATAGATTTTGACCTCGGAGTTCATGAATGATGGGATGAGAATGTTGTGGCTGTTCTTACATTCGTTGATATTTTTGGGCACTGTTTGGTAGTATTAATACTTTATAAAATTCATTGCAAAGGCCTTATTTTACATGCATTGTACATCTACAGTGCGGCACAGAATGGCACTTATAGTTATCTTCTGTATGGCACCACAATATGGACAAAATATGACATTAGGGGCCAATTTGGCAAGAATTTGGTAAAGAATTATTATAGATCCCTCCTGAAGCCAGTCATCTTGAACCGCTTCTCCCAGCAATCCCGTCCTCCTGCTCCTGAGGCGGATTCCCCAGACATCTATGAAGTTAATGAGGTTCTGGACATGAAGATCGTAAGGGGTAAGTGGTTCTTTCTGGTAGACTGGAAGAGGTTCAGTCCCGAGAAGAGTTCCTGGGAGCCTGAGGAGAACATCGGACTCTCCTCCAGAGATTTCTTCGGACCAAGAAGAAGAGGGGAAGGCCGAAGGGGGGGGGGGGGGAGGGTACTGTCACGGGTGCTCCCACGATCCATGTCTCGAATCGTGGGTGCACTCGTGTCTCTCTGTGTACACCCGGAGCCCGGCACCGCTCAACTCTCCTTATTATTATGGCATTACCCTAAATTGGTGGCAGAAACAAAATATATTTCACTGGCCATCACCCAACGTAAAGATGGTCCTGACTACGACTTATCTGCTCCCAATTATGACATATTTGTTGTATGTGGAGATGTTCAACCAATATTTAAACATAATTTCAGATTCTCCTCCAGTGGCGTAACTAGGAGAGACAGGGCCCCCTAGCAGGCTACTGCATGGGGCCCCCCTTCCCACTTAAAAAACATACATATTAGTATACTCACACACGAGAGTTACAATCACATATAAATACACTCATGTCCACAAACAGCATATACACACACATACAGTGTATACAGACACCATATACACATCACAGATACTGCATATATACAGCACAGTATGTTATATACATATTATGCTGGACAATGTGCAGTACAATATAGATATAATGGTGCACATCCTCCATTCTTTATTGTGTCAGGTCGGATGACGGGGCCCCCTGACACTGCGGGCCCCATAGCAGCTGCTATGGCTGCTACCACTGTAGTTACGCCCCTTTTCTCCTCATCATACGGGATAGCCGGGTATCCCACTGTCTCCGCAGTAGCCTCATGGACAGATAGATGTGGAGATGTGACAGTGAGGGATATGCTCGTTCTAGGTTTCCCGGGCACACACAGCCGCCTATTGTGAAATCCATTAATTAATTGGATGGAAACATTGTATTCGATGCCACGGCTTGTAGGGGAGGGATGGCAGCTGGCAAATGTTCTTTACAGATCAGGTTTTCCGAGCCTCCTTAATTCTAGTGTAATTTGCAAGTGACTGGTCACAATGTATAATTCATCTCATAGACTCGAATGTGGAGTAAGGGTCATGGAAGTCCACCTACCATTACAACCTGACAATATGATTTACATGTTCAATTAACGCAAAGACAATGCCTACTGTATGTTCCACTTTGTCAAATTTCCGAAAACCTCATTGGAAGCTGCCCATACAGTAGACAATCTTTTTTTTACTTTATTTGGGTCATTTCTCAAGTAACCTATCATGCCATACTGATGAAATGTCGAATTACTGAAAATCTATTTAAAGCTCATTTCCTCTATGCCTAAGTTCTCATTCTACTTCCCGGCCAAAAAAAATACCCCATTTAGACCATGGAAATGGTCCAAAATTAGTACAAGTACCACTAGGGACTAGGGCAGTGGGCATCCTCCCCCCCCCCCCCAGTGGTGAAACCCACTGGGTTACTCTTCTGGAAATCTTCCTCCTTCCTTGGGCAATGCTCTTCTCTTGTGTAGGGGCGCACACTACTTGTCTCTAAAAAAGGGCCAGCATATTGTTGGTGAACCCTGGTTAGATAAGGCGCCATAGGTAGGTGTCTGAGAAATGAAGGTTCCTACCCTAATCTCACCATTGCAGTTGTGTTCTTGCCTTCTGTTATGTATAACTTTGTACATATTCTGAAGTAGGTACTAAAAAAGGATCCGGTACCAGGTACATTACGATACTTTCTTTGAAGATGAATTGTAACAAAGTGGTTAAAAGGGACTAAAAATGATAAGATACCATGCAGTGGTAAAGTGCCTTGTAATCCACGTGGGAGTAGCCTTGTTATATCCATGCCAGCCTCATCTTCTGTCACACACAATGTGGCTTAGAAGCGAATTCATTTCCTTAAGGTTTCTTCTGTATTGGGATTGACTGAGTCACAACCAAGTCCTCTGCAGCTCACGACCAGTCCAGTCAGTTGTAAGGGGAGGCGTCCAGGAAGTCCATTATATATCTGCCCAGTTTTGCAAGTTTTATTAGTCTTCTAGTTGTACTAGTCTTCTGATTAATTTCTCTATTTATTCTTGCTATCACTTTGCAATACTATGTATCTGACCTCTATTATGTTATGTGGCCATTCTCTTGCCACTCCATTCTGTGCTTCACCACCATCTTGGATTTGACCCAGTTCTGAAAGACTTCACTTGTCTGTCTGTTTTCTGTCCCTTTGTGTTTGGTCATCTTTTCTGTGCACTTAGTCAGTGTAGGGATTGTGAACCAGAATTCTCTAACCCATTGGGTTTTCAAGGCTTGTTCGGTAGGTCACAGTGGTTGCAGGGGTTGTAGGTGAGTCTAGGGTCTGCGCCCGCTTCTCTACATTTGACAAGCCTACGATCAAACCAGTTTGCTGACACAATGGGGCGTATTTACTAAGGGTCACGTGGCCGCATTTTCATTGGGTTTCCCGACTTTTCGGGGATCGCATCGGGGATTGTGTTGAATGGGATCGGATTGTGTTGCAATTGTGCCGACTTTCACACAAATCGGGAGGGGGCGGGCAGTAGAAAGATCCGATGGATTCGGACTAAGCGCGGGATTTAACATTCAAATTTGTGTCGCAAGCCAAGCACTTACATACACTGGGAAGAAGAAGGTGAATTCCGGGGACCTGAGCAGGGAAGCGACACATGCAGGATATCGGGCGCAGGATCTATGTGGATCGCGGCACAGTGCATGATCGTCGGGATATGCACCTTGGGGATCGCGCCTCGGACAGGTAAGTAAATGTGCCCCAATCGGTCCACATGCCATTTGTTATACTACCCAAACTTAAAAAAGGGGCCACAAAGAGGTTTCTGCATAAAGTGGTGGCTTTTCAGGATGGACCGACCCATCAGAGAATTTGTCGTAAATCAAAATCAACCATTCCCAGTATTAGATCACAATCCAAAAAAAAGGTTGACATAGTTGCTAAAGTAGATAATTTACTTAAATACACAAGTGATTCATTGGAAAAACAAGCAAAAAGTCTGGCAAAAAACAATTGTACTAGGTCCACCGACAGCCCCCCCCCCCCGGTAGTTTACCTTTTATAGTCACCATATACTCTCTGTATGTTACAGTATTACCTTCTCTATTCATCCTGGGACGTATTCCTAAATAACTTATTGCTGTGCCAAGGTCTCTAACTATTGATTTTTTACATAAGCGTCAGCGCTTAGACAACGTTATCTCCCTGATAAGTGGAATTGTTCAGTTTCCCACAGGATCAATCCTGAACTCCCCATATTTACACAGGATCCCCGAAACAGTTACCTATTACATGTCCCCCAAACACCTCCCTCCGACTTTTGTAAATATATATTTATGTTTCTTAGAGTCAAAAGAGTTACACGGGGAAGGAAAGGGGGGCGTGTGCTAAATATTGTGACACCCATTATGTTTTTTTTTAAACTTTTTTGTTGATAGAGGACTTTTTGACCATTGCATATAGAAAGACGCACAATTCTCAGCATTTCAATGGCTTTAACAAAATGGACAAGCCATAGGGTTATGTAACCGGAAGTAGAAGCAGGTGAATACATTGAGAATCACAAGGCTACATGGCTTGATGTCAGATTGTCCTCTTCATCTTGCCAAAAATAACTGCAGGAAAATGGTGATGTGATCAGCACCCCCAAAATGCATTGTCTTGTGATTTCCTAAAAAAGTAATTCAAATTTGAAAAATGCATTTCTTGGATACCTTTCTGCTCCTCTACTTTGGATACAACCCATCCAGGCCCCTGAACCCCTGATTTTTTTTCTACTCCTTACCTCCCAGATTATAGACTGTTGGCTCTTGCAAGCAGGACCCCCATTCCTATTGTTTCAGCTGAAAATCCGTAATGTCTTTGTAACAAAGCAGGCTGGGGACAGAGAGAAGGGCACAGACCATGAACCCACCAACCAGTCCCTACCTACTTACTCACCCTGTGCAGAGGCCAGTAAATGGGCTAAATCATAACGACAAGATGAGGGCAAACGAATAAGAAAAGTTGCCAGAGCCGAGTCAGAAACCAAGAGGACAACAAAGTACAAAATCAGTAGAGAACAGGGAATACCATAAAGATAAGCCAAGAAGTCAGATCCAAGGATCTTTCATGTAATGTAAGAATTGTGGTTCACACGCTGGTAGGATAAGGATTCTATACATCACAGCAGGCTAACTATTAGTGAACCAAAAAGGACATTGCTGGGTGTGGTGCCCAATGAATCAAGACTGAAGAAACCGAGCAGTGTTCACACTAACAAGGAGAGAACAATGTTTATCGGCACCTCCTCTGCTGCACCCTGTTGACCAAGGATGATGCCGACACAGATATTACAGTCTTATTTCATTTGTATATGAACTCAATGATCTGTAAAGTGCAGCGGAATATTATGGCACTATATAAAGATTATTTAAGAAATAGTACAAAGTGATTGTATACTGCCCGTAATATCTCACATAACATTCCCAGCCTATTTTATGATTGTCCACACCAACCATCAGAAGGAACCTCCCCAACATTGGTCTACGAGGCTGACGTCCACCTAGTGTAGGTACATTCACCTTATTCCACTGCTCCCACTGAAGGCTGGAAGTGAGGTCTATATTTTTCAGTCCTGCTTTTGGCAAGGACAAAAAGGTTCTCTGCTTAAAGGGATATTCCAGGAATAAGCATCATTTATATTCAAATGGGTTGTGGCGGGTGTTGTGGTGAGACACTAATGTGAAGTGATGGCAGTTAGATACATCATTACTACGGTAAAAGAGCAAGAGGGAGGAGCTTTTACTGATAACTGAGGGATCATGGGATGTGTAGTATTCCTTGGTGGGCATCTTGAATAAAACTCTCCCTACTTTAGAAATGCCAGAAAATTTTGTGAATCACAAACTATTTAAGCTTTGATTTTGTGTCATTTATTTATAGCATTATAGATTTTTGCATCAGAGGTTCATATTTCCGGAATACCCTTAAGACAAATATTATGTGTAGTCATTGTCCCTTGATAAGGTGTTTCCACCTTTTATTAGTAGAAAACTTGGTAATAAGTGTATAAGCTCTACCCGGTGCCACCATTGGGCACATTGCCTATTCATCTCTGTATGTTGTCTGTATGAAGTAAGCCAGGGCAGATCCTCCAGAGATTCTCCGGCCAAGAGATTAGGCTGGTGTGACACTGTATGCACAATGGATCTTCTCATTAGTGGCCAAGATGAAGCACGTTGCCAATACGTGTATATATCTCATCTCACATGGCTTTTAGATGAACATCTCAACGGGAGGATAGACAAACTAAGTATTTGTAGAACCATAAGTAGATTTCAGTAGTTTTCCCATCTAGTGTTGACGCACATGTTGTGAAATCCATCTTCCTCCCCTATAAATAGCCCCATTCACTGTCTAGTAAATCAACGTCAATGTCACCGGCTCCTGTCCATTCCATTGTTCTCATGTCTGGAGGAGAGCCCAGGATTGATGCGATTGCAAAACCTCTTTTGTGGTTGTGGAGAATCTCTTAAGACTTGAGTGTGAGTGTAGGGTTGTCAGGCCAACACAAACGGAAAGCCGTGGATGTCCATCGTCAGGAACGGGGCTGAGCCAAGAAGGCTTCTTCAGTGGAGCTTCAATTGAAGTGGGGAGGCTGCACTCACGCGCAGGGTGTTGGATCTGAAGTCTTGCGTCATGTTGCCTCACGTACACTCCGAGATTTACTGCTGCCTTTATTGTCACCCTGGTTTTTAACAGGTTGCTTTCTTATTTTTTTTGTCACATGTTGTACTTTTTAGATTAGTTCTGGGTATGTATACACAAGCCTTTCACTTTTTAAGTTATTACATTTCTTTGTGTTGCTTTCACCAATTTTCATTTTAACCCGTTAATGACTATGGAGTATTTGGTGCCTTCAATGACTTACCTTTCGGAGAGATGTTTTGTTTTTTTTTTAAATTGTCTTTTGCAGTGACTTTTATTCATCTAACCTGAAAATAGATGGCTGATTCTTTGCAAAATAGACTTTACAAAAATAGACTGTTTTTGTAAATTATGCTGAAGGACTCTCAAAGGCGTCCCCCATAGTGCTTCTAGCCTGCCCACTGCCTCCTCTTCCCTCTCCATATTCCTGCAGTCTGCTTCAATAACATCATTGGGAGGGGATGACTGGAGGAGGCAGTCGGCAAATTAAAATTACTCTGGTATTGTGCAGCTCTGGTTACACCCCCTAGAGCCCGTCAGCCTAATTAACATAAATATCAAAGTCTATTTTACAAAGAATTAGACAGCTATTATCCTTGATAATGGTATGTCAGCATTAAGCTTTTTAACCTCCACAAAGCAATTGTGGTACTTTATGGAGGTTATATGAAGTGGTAGATTTCCTTTAAGACTCAAATGTTTTGCTTTTGTCCCCCACAGAAATCGTCATCTCTCCATTGAGGAACCTTTATGCAACTCACATGTTCCCTTGATGCAGGATGAGCATCTGAATGTATTGGGAATGGAGTAAAAGGAGAACAATGTAACTCTTGCAGCTGCAGATTTCTCTGTAGCTTCACTATACACTGATCTAATGCTACTTCAAAGAAAAGTTGAAGGATTCCTGATGTTTAAATTGCTGACATCAAAGGAGATTAAGGAAGATTATTGTAAAGGACCTTATGGACCTCTCTTTACTGCCTGTAAATAGGAACATTAAAATATCAATCTTTATTTGTTATAAAATTAAAAACTAGGCTCATAACCAACAACCTTGCACTTGTTCTGTGCAGATACAGGCTTAGGTACCTCCTTTAGGACCAACTATACATCAGCCAACCCTCTCCATATGTACTTGGGCTGGAGGACATTCAGGTAGTGATAATCTGTCACCTCATTAGTCACCCCCGTTATGTTACAATGGTAGCTGAAATGACAATTGGTCACAAATTTTCCAGGCTATCAATCCATAGGAGGACCTACTAAAGTGCTAGAATAAGCCAAGTTCCCTTCCCTTCCCTGTCAGAGGGTTCGCAGTCTCAAAGTTTGAGAGGAACATCTCAAGATGGACAGAAACATCATGGATGTGATTGAGGACTACCCCTCAATCACTTACAGAAGGGGTCGGAATGTTAAGGATGTAGTAGCCCACAGCCACCTTCAACCCCAGACAGGGAAGGGAACTTGGCTTTTAATATTGACATTTTAATGTTCCTATTTACAGGCAGTTATTGCTTTACTTATGACTTTACAAAGATTTTTGTGGGACAAAACTAAATAACTTGGAAGGCAGCAGTCCTTTAATACGGTTTCTTCTGCATTTTACATTACCGCGCCTCGTAGCCTCCTCATAGCCGCAGCAGGCCCTGCCCCTTGGCTTCTTGTTCTCTCCTTGGACTGCTGCAGTCTCGTCTCGTCTCAATTTTCGTGGATGCGCAGTGTGCCTTTCTCCCTTCGCATACATGCAGGGTCAGAGCAGAGATGAGCAGCGCATGCGCACGACAAGACAGGGATTACATGGAGATTACATGCCTCATTGACTGCTGTTGCCTCATTGCCGGAACCTCACCCCCCTGACTGGAAGTGGACCATGAATATAAGTGAATTTTTCTGGCTGCAGGCAGTGGTCTTTATTTATAGAGACACGTCTAGCACACATGCAACCGGTCATACAAAGTCCTTATTGTGGTCTCATATTGATTTGCCTGGTGACAGGTTCCCTTTAAATGTTGGTTGAGCCTTTGTGCGCTAAGCCACATCTTTCCTATGTATGGGGGCAGGGCAACCAGTGACAACGCATATAACACAATCATGGGGGCAGTGGTGGTAGGTGTCCTCATAGTCTCCAGTTTTTGTAATATTAAAAAGATAAAGTGATAAAAATTTGTTGACTCAACAAATACTCAAGGAACTTCAGTGAAACTCGATCATCCATCCATCCATCCAGATCTACTGATGATATGAAACTCAATGAAAAGAAACAGAACATTCTCTGCACCATCAATAATGATCAGAATGTTCTGGAACGTAACCTCTAATTTCCATGGAATTTCAAGATTCGCCTTAAATTAGACCTTATAAGTATATATTAATTTTCTTGGGCAAAAAAAACAGTTTATTTGAGGTAAGATGATGCGTTGCAGAGATGCTGAGGTGCGCCATGGACATTTGTGGCATTCCCTAGATAAAATACTTGAAAAGAAGACAACTATTAAAGAGTGGGAGAAGAATGGAGAAGGCTATGAATGCCAGGAACCAGGAGGAGAGATCAAGACGAAGAAGAGAAAAGGTAATTACCGGCTGACAAGGCAAAGTCAGTGAAAAGAAAATTTAACCCCTGAAAAGGGCAATTGGATACTATGGAGGGGAACTTCTAAACCCAGGACCCACCATTGTTAAAGCAGCTCAGGTGGACCTAGACATTCTATAGTTGGATGAATATTCACCTGAATAATCACCATGAGATACTACATCCACTGGAAGGAAAATGTCCACCTCGGAAAGATCACCTATGTTGTAGTCATCTGGACTCTATCTGCAAAATAATCCCTTTAAGTGTAAATCCAATTCTAAACTTGTAGGGAATATATCAGCAGTTTCGACCATAACAAACTAAAAACAGTGAAAGGTAAAGGCCCTAGAGATCCTTAAAAGGTGATTTTATATCCAGGTTTTCAGCTCCTGCAAGTGCTCTGGATGGGTCTTTGAGCCTGAAGAGCTTTCTGCTCAATGCAATGAACTGTTCCACTGCCCTGAAAGCTATGAGTATCTGAAAATCCTGATACGGCTCCTAATCTTATCAGACGAGAAGTGCTGTGGAGCAGCACAGTGCAGAGAGCAGAAAGCTATAGTATCCAACAAAAATCCTGGTGTCCTACCCATCTTACGATAAAATAGATACATACTTACAGGGAGGCGGGGCGGGCGGATGGGAGAGGCGGGCCGCGGACATGTGGGCCGGGTAGCTGGGAGAGGCGGGCCGCGGACAGGAGAGGCGGGCCGGGTGGCTGTGAAAGGCGGGCCGCGGACAGGAGAGTTGGGCCGGGTACCTGGGAGAGGCGGGCTGTGGACGGGTGGGCCGGGTGGCTGCGAGAGGCGGGCCACGGACAGGAGAGTCGGGCCGGGTGGCAGGAAGAGGCGGGCTGCGGATAGAAGAGGCGGGCCGGGGGTCTGGGAGGGGCGGGTCAGGAGGCGGCTGCAGGAGGGGCGGCCAGGGTGACCGGGAACGGAGCCATTGGGCCATTCACAACTGAGCTGCTGTGAGTGACCTACCTGATGCCGCTCCACCAACCACCAGGAGGCGCTGCCACCTGAGGCAAGTTTCTCAACTCGCCTCATGGTAGGTGTGCCCCTTAGTACAGCTCCTAATCTTATCAGACGAGAAGGGCTGTGGAGCAGCAGAGTGCAGAAGGCTGATGGCCCCGCTTAGAGTACTTACAAGAGCTGAAGAGCTGCCATATAATATCACCTTTCACAGTCCTGTCACTACTAACAGCATACATAGAGACACAACAACACATCTCTCTGAGGCTGCTACTTAGCACTGTCTGTAACTTTGTATGGTCAAAACTGATGAATCTTTTTAAATGTATTAAGTAAAGTAAACTTTTCTGATCATTAGGGGAGGGGAATAATAAAACCCCCATAACTCGGACAAACCATGCGTTAGACAGCGAGCCGATCATTTATAATTATCATCATGCAATGATCCACTTGGTTTGCTACGTTTTCTCAATGGGAAGAGAGGAATATGCAAATACGTTTTCCAGGATGGGACAAGGAAAACCATGCCTCTTTTAACACCTAGTACTTTGAGGAAGCCTAATGACATGATGTAAGATTAAAGTCGAACCAGTGGAAACAGTTGGGAACAGATTCCCAACTGTAGACAGCACTGTTTCGATGTGGTTGCATATTTTCAGTACAGTGTAGTGAACTGGTTTAGCTGAGTCCCAGAACCTCCTAGCATCAATGGCTACAAGTCTCCACACACCTGCAAGGCAGCCTTAATTGGCAAAGTCTGGCAAAGAACTCTTACTCCCTGGGATGAGAGGAGTAAGCCAAATCTAGACACCTCTGGACTTTACCCCCATCAATAGTAGTATCCATCAATAAATAGAAGCTACTAGACTTTGTATACTTGTCTTTCTCCGCACAGGCTTCACGTCCTTCCCACTATTGACATTAAGCAGATGGAGACTCATTCGTATCGAGGTGAAAAGCACAGAAAATAAAACTAAACTTTGACCACAGTATCACAGACCCTCAGATAGAGACAGATCCCAGGATATGAACTCTATGATGTGACCCCACTTCCATGAACACTCATGTTTTTGGTTCCCATGGGTTCGTCCTTCGCGTGACCAAAATCCTCATCTGGCCTTGGTCTCGCTAAACCCTAATCAATCCAATAAGGAAAATTCTAGATTTTTTTTTAAGATGAAATCTTCGTGCATCCGAGTCATAATTTATCCCGACCTTTCGATGGCTTATAAGTTTCTGTCCATAATTACACGGATTTACAACGTGTGGTAAATTATTCCCCATAAATCTATACCTCAAAGCGGATTCTCTGGGAGGCGGCTGAAGTTTAGTTACAACACATTTATTGAGTGAGAGAGTTTATGTTGGCAGATCTCGTTAATAATTGATGGTTCTTTACATCGTAGCACATGTCATAGACAGCGGCAGCTGAAGAGCAGAGGGTTGATGTCTCAATGACATTCATGTGACCGTTCTTATCGCAAAATGCAGAGCCTAACGCTCCTCTCGTTGTACATTGACAGGATGCGAATAACGAAATAAATTGCATTATTCCGATAGTTTAAAACATAACAAGGCTAAAAATGCAGTATGACAGCAGTGGAAGCAGTAGAAAGGACCCTGCTACCAGCTTTACAAGAACCATAAGTCCCTCTGGGCTGCCCTATAAGCTTGAGTCTTCAAGTATTGTCTCGGCCAGGTATAAGCCATTCTCGAAGTCCAAAAAAAATCTAGTTAATGCAGGATGAGTTCATCAGACCCATGATATTGGACAAGATGACCAGACTGATATCAGACCTCCTGCAGTCACCCACTCACCCAGGCATAAGACAGGACTGGGAGCCCCGGTCATTGTCGTCAAAGGGTCCCCATTGATTAGATGTTTATGCTTAAAGGGGAGGTTACCTTAGTAATGCTCTTCTAGAAGCCATATTGGAAGTGTCTCTACATTATGACCCCACTTTTATAGATCTACATAGTCTGACATCAAGAACCATTGTGGAGCCATCAAGGACCATCAAGCCTTTGAAGCTGAATGGGACCTAGGATTTGTGACCTTATGTTTAACATTGGTTGTCACTACTACTTCATTTTTATGCCATTGTGTATCATTGTTTTCTGGCTGAGGGTCTCATATGTGGTACCTGGCCATGTTTTTGTCTCTTTATCAATTAAAAATAACAACAGAAATAAGTTTTGTCCAATCTTCATCTAGTTCCAAAACCTGACCTACTGTATATGTGATGAGACCTTGGCACCAAGGCGTGGGCACAGGAGTTACAAGCTTCTATGATTGGAGATGACTTCAACCCTGGAAACCTAATTCCTGGAACCTAATGTAACTGGTTAAAAACTGACTCAAAGTAATATGTAAATTACATGCAGAGGCTACTGGGCGTAGAGAAGCAAGGCCGAGTGCCAGGAGTAAGGCTACTCCACGCCCCGTTAGCTTTAGCTGTGCCACCTCCTTGCCGCCTTATGCGTCCTCATAAGCTGTATCCACGCACCGGCTTCTATGGAGCTCTATGTGTGGCTGGCATGTAGCAGGAACTACTGTGCATGCGCAGAGCTTCATGGAAGCCGGCGGATGCACCTGTGTGGCTTTACGAGAATGAGCACTGCTAAGGTTACTTGGGCACGGAGTTCCCCCTTAGCTGCTGCCGCTCGGCCAGGCTGCTCCATGCCCCAGTAGTTTCTGCAGGTAAATTACGTATTACTTAGTTTAAGTTTTTAAAACTTGGTTACAGGACAAGCAAATACAGATGCGGGCTGAGGCTAACAGGAGGAATCTACCATCAGATCTACTTCTGGTGTTAGATTCCTAAAGGTTGGTTTCCTTTAAAGGGGTTTTCTCACCACAGATTTCAGTGATTTTCCCACCACAAGGGTTTTCCCATCTCAATGATGTAACCCCCCCAGATCTTGAGAACAAGGGGTCCTACAGGGTCTGAGGTACCTCCATTAGACCCCTCGTTGCTCTCCAAGATGAGTGGAGCAGACGGCCGCGCATGTCCGTTCTGCTCCATTCATTCATCTCTATGGAGCAGACAGAAATTGACGATCGCGGAGGTGCCTCGGACGCCCCATTCTTGTGATCTATGGGGATCTTATCACTGAGACCCCCACTCATCAGCAATTTAGGCCCTATCCTGTGAAAACCCCTTAAATCTCTCCACACACAAAAAAAACTAGTTATTTTAACAGCTCTATTCAAACAGTAGTAACATATAAAGACTTTCTATAGTTTTATCTTATCACAATAATCATACAAACCCCCAATTAAAAGGTCGATGTGTCCAACAAGAAAACAATCCCTCATGTTGTTGCTATGTGAATGCAATGGGGGGCAGATACTTTTTCATACCTACCCATGCTTCCATCTATGCAGTATTATGCTACTCTTAAGGTTGGGAAGCGCTGTCACAGTCTAGATATGCTTAGCTATGTGCGCTATGTGCCAATGCCACGATTGTTCTTTATATTAGATCAGCAGGTAATTTACCTTCTCTCGGCTCGCATGAGCGGCCTTGGGACCTCGTGATTACGGGATGACTGAAGAGCCATGGCTGAGATTTATGGGAATTCATAAACTGTGAATCACACTGGTAGAATGTTCCAGGTATTATCAATAACGGGAAAAAAAATATTAAAAAAAGCAAAATGACCCCCCACCCAAACACAGTCAACTGTGTTACATGTCAATCAGAGGATCACAGGGCAAGATCAATCAAGTGCGTCAGAAGGTCACAGGGCAAGATTTCAAAAATGTTCATTGATTTTAGGAATTATGCAAGTATTTCCTTTTGGAAGCCGTCAGATTCTATCTTTGAGGTAGGTCTTTGAGTGCCAGCACTGTGGGAGGTCCTAAGTGAAGAGTATTAAAGAGTCTTTGTGGGTTAATGGATACAGATGAAACAAGAGACGTCTTTTTTGTAGAGGTGAAGGACAAGATTCAACCATGACCTGGAAGACGTTTGAGATGTGTGACAGGTGGACCATTGTTTGTGATAGAAGGTCAAGATCGGGGGCTGCTGCTGCGTCATCCAAGGAACTACTAAGAGTTTGATTGTAGTGATCGGTGGCCAGATTAGCACAGGAAAGGAAATTATGGAGACAGTGATAACCACAGAGCGTCTGTGAGTTGTGAAGTGTCCAATCAAACTTCTTTCTCGGGTGGTAGAGGTAGTAAGTTGTAAAAAGAGGTGGTTAGCACTGAAAATAGAGGCAGATGGGGAGAAAAGACGTCGCCTACGATGATCCAGGAATTGGTTAGGAGAACCAAGGGGATGGCAGCGACTCAAAAGAGGAGAAAGTGAGTGATGGTAGTGCAGGGAGGACCCGGTGATAAAACTAATGTCTGATCCTCCTCCTTATTCCCAGGTCTTGAAGAGTGAGTGTCAGGTCCCACTCTCCTTAGGGTAAGGTCCCACAATGGGGCAGATTTACTTACCCAGTCCATTCGCGATCCAGCGGCACGTTCTCTGCGGTGGATTCGGGTCTGGCCGGGATTCACCAAGGTATTTTCTCCGACGTCCACCAGGTGGCGCTGCTGCGACCCGTCGGAATGCACTGAAGTTCACCGGCCTATTCCTGGTGAAGGTAAGCGCGAGTCCAGCGACACTTTTTTTTAAAAAATGCAGTGTTTTTTCCGAATCCGTCAGATTTTCGCTCGGCCACGCTTCCCGATTTCCGCCGCGTGCACGCCAAAATCCGATCGCGTGTGCCAAAATCCCGGGGCAATACAGGGAAAATCGGCGCAAATCGGAAATATTCGGGTAACACGTCGGGAAAAACGCGAATCGGGCCCTTAGTAAATGACTCCCATTGTGTTTACATCACATTTTAAAACGCAATGAAACAGCTGTGGAGAGGGCATTTCCATAATTGGTTTTCTAGACGTTCACACCCATGCCCACCCAGCTCCGGCATGTCCAAAGAGTAGTGCATGTTGGAGAAGCAGGGAATTGGCCCTGATGGTGAGATCTTCATGCCTTCTCTGGCAGAAACTGGTGGAAAACCCATAATAAATGTGCACAAAAACAAATCATAATCCCAGTTCATATCCTCGATTGTTCAGAATGGATGTACATTGTAGAAGAGGGTTCAAGCAGTTTGATTGTCACCGATCAGCTTGTTATAAAATAAAAGTCGGGACAAAATTGTTAAAGAGAACCTGCCAATTTAATTATCCCACCCAAAATAAATACTTAAGTAAAAACTATGATTAAAAAGTCTCGTGCTGACGAAGTCGAACGTGTTTCTTGAACAGCTACACTTCTCTCCAGCTGGCTGCGCTAGAGAGGCAGCTCACGCACATAACCTAGGTTAGCAGACAGACGGGTGAAGCTCCCTGCAGAGCTTGCGGTTGGCCTTCCTGGGAGGAATATCAATGAGGTGACGTGCATAAATTATCTTCCGATGGAGCCAGGAGGCGCTCGTCTAGTGGAGAGGTGAGCGCCTCCGGCTCATTTGCATAAAGTTATAAAGTCTTTATTTCAAAGTAGCAGACGTGCCGGAACTTGGCTGGAGGACTCCCCATCATCACTAAGGTAAAGAGCAAGCATTTGGTTACCTAAATGTGGTGGTAGATATCTTCTAACATCATTGGGCACTTCATGTCATGTGACCAAAGTGATGTTATCTAAGGTCCTATAACATTTGCAACTTCTACCCCATATATGCATAGCTCCCAAATGTTTCGGATGGACAGTTCAGGTTTTTCGGCACTGCCCCGCCATCCAGGGAGGTTGGGAAAATGTCCCTGCATGGCCTGACAGGGGCCACCAAGGGAAAGAGAAGTAAGAGAGAGGCCACAATATGAGGATGGGATGAGAAAGTAGTCCAGAAAATAAAGTAAAGGGAGGATATAATTAAAGAGGAGGTATTATATATTGCTGAGTTGCATAAGGGGGTATTATATGGATCCATAGGAGGGTTGGACACAGGTAAGTGGCATTGTACTATGTAGGGGCCGTTATGGCCAATATTATACTGTGTTTGGGGTGGGACCATGGGTGTGGTTTAAGAGAAAGGGAAGGGTTTTTTGTCCATCTTTCTCTAGCCCAAAAAATTGGAAGGTATGTATCTGATCACATAAAATCACACAAGCATCCATGAATGATGGGGAGGAGTAAAAGTCCATGGGTGCTGCTGTGATTTCATGTGATCAGATACATACATGGGGTAGATGTTGCAAACATAGCCGGGTAGGAGTAACTGGGGAGGAGTAGGTGGAGGAGCCTGCCGAGCAGGATGCGTCCCCTCTGATGCTGAGTTATACCTAAGATAAAGGTGATTTTATGGGATGTAAGGGAAACAGTTTTTAGCTAAAAGAAGGGTGTCAGTTAGTTAATAGGGCTCTACAACAACCTTTCACTAGCTGTATTTGTGAAAAATTTGTTGACAGGTTCCCTATAAGGCTGTATAAATGGGGCTTGCTGGCTTAACCCTCTCAATGGAGATGGGTTTCTGCTGTCTCATCAAGCAGACAACCCGCAGTGTTAACTGTTTAAGTGCCGCAGGCCGCAATACAGGCTGAGATTGTTGCCTCATGGCGTCCTTGGAAGGGGAGGGGGGATAGTATTTTGGTGCTATGACTCTAGTCTAGGTCTGTCATAGAGCAATCTAAATTGAACCAAAATACAGTAGCATTGCAGTAAATTGTATTGGTTATCAGAACCCCTACGGTCCACGTACCCCATTGGGGCCTAAAAAAAAGCTATGAGAAAAAGCTATAAAAAAAGACTAGTTTCAAAAACTCAATTTTTGACCAAGGGCAGGCCCACAATCCAGGGACAGGAAGATTTTTTTTTTTTTCAAATTCTTTTATTGAAAGCCAGAGAATGTACATACATGAGATCAAAGCATAGTTACCAAACAGTTGCAGGGCATTTGCTTTATGCAAAAGTGGCTTGTGTCTGCATAAGCAGAAGATGCAACATCTATAGAGAGAGTACATTTTAGCAGGAGTTGTCATAACAATAGCTCCATTTATATAACAATATAAACATGAATGGAACAGAATCAAACTCAGATTCAAATTCAGGTACGGGGAGGGTAAAAGGGGTAGGAAAGAAGGGGAAGGAAGGTTGGGGTTGAAAAGTCTTAATCTGCGAGTGTGGTGTAGGTCGGAGAACGCATAAAATCCAAACAGGGCCCCCAAGTCTGAATATGAATTTCTCCCGATCGATGTAGTTCCGCAGATAGTTCCTCCATTCTCTGCAAGTAGAGGACTTCTGCGAACCATTCAGACATGGACGGTACCTGAGTGGACTTCCACATTCTCGGGATTAGTGACCGAGCTGCAATCAGTAGGAAACCTGTCAGAGATTTTTTAGTCTTGGGGATGGACATTGGAAGTATGGACAAGAGCAGTTGGGCTGGGTTATTGTTCAATGTATGACCAGTCAGTTTATTTATCAAGTCTACAACCCTTATCCAGAAGGGCTGCAAAACAGGGCACTCCCACCAGATATGTGTCATGGTACCACCGGTCTGTCGGCATCTCCAGCATTCAGCAGGACATGAGGGATAAATTGAGTGTAACTTGGCTGGGGTCCAGTACCACCTAGATAGAATTTTAAAGTTAGTTTCCTGAGCCTTGCCAGAAATGGACAGTTTATGACACAATTCATAGGCCTTGGCCCAATCATCTGGAGAATATGTCTGTCCTAATTCCTCCTCCCAGGCCCTTACATAGGGGGGGGTGGTTTTGGCCCACCCGTCTTGGAAGAGACCGTATATCACTGAAATTGGGTGAGGAATGGCAGTGGAGGAGAGGCATAGACGCTCAAATGGACGGAGTTCCCTGTGGAGGTTGAGATGTACCTTATGCCTGTTATAGAAGTGTTGCAATTGAGTATATTCCCAAGTTGTACGAGGGGTGCAAGTGTTAGAGCTAGTGAGGCTATTCAAGGGGCGCAATGAGGAATCTTCTAGGAGATCTTTTAATATGAGCGTGGATGTAGTTCTGACGGGTGCCAAGAACTCCGCATGAGTGCCAGGAGGGAAGTCTGGGTTGTCAGTGATTGGGACCATCGGGCCGTCTGGATCAAATAGGCGTGTAGGCAAGTCTAGTTTTTTTAATTGTTCGTAAGACTTGGTAAGTCACAAAGGGGAGAGAGGCCTGATTATGATCAAGTGAGGCATACGAGTGGGACCAGGGCACTGTGGTGAGGGGGGCTGGTGCGAGACTTTCTTCCAATTGTACCCATAGTTTGCTCTTCCTACTATGGTACCAGTCTAGTATCCTCGCGTACGATGCAGCAAGGAAGTAGCTTCTACAATCAGGGAGTCCCAAACCCCCTTGCAGTTTCCTTAATATCAGTGTAGTCCTTGCTATTCTAGGAGGGGATGCGGCCCAAAGAAATCTGTTGAGTAGGCATGTTAGTTTCTGGAAAAACAGTTTGGGCAAAGCTAATGGGATCGTCTGGAAGAGGTATAAAAGTCTTGGCAGTAGGGTCATCTTTATACAATTTACTCTCCCTACCCAAGAGATCTGCTTGGAGGTCCAATTTGTAAGTTCCCTTTTGGTGCGTAACAGAAAAGAGTCATAGTTTAGAGCATAGGTGAGTTTAAGGTCTGAGGGAATCTGAATTCCCAGGTATGTGATGGCTTTTTGTTGCCAGGTGAATGGGTATTGCGAACGCAGTTCCCGTGTTTCAGATTCCGAAACCCCCAGGCCCATCGCAACGCTTTTAGATATGTTAATTTTATGGTTGCTGAAATGGCCAAATGTTTCGAGAGCTTCCATAAGAGGGGGTAATGCAGAGACTGGGTTTGAGAGGTAGAGGAGGACATCGTCCGCAAAAGCTGAGCATTTATATTCCCGGTCTTTAACTTTGATACCTGTGATATCAGGGTGTGCTCGTATGGCAATGAGAAGGTGTTCTATTACTAAGGCGTATAAAAGAGGGGATAGAGGGCATCCCTGTCTAGTGCCATTCTTGATGGCAAAGGGGGGTGATAATGAGCCATTAACTTTAATTTGCGCCTGTGGAGCGCTGTATAGAGTCTTAATCTTTGCTCTCATTACCGGGCCTAGTCCAATTTGGGCGAGGGTCCCCTCCAGGAAGTCCCAGTCCACCCGATCAAACGCCTTTTCGGCGTCAAGGGAGAGAATGAGCGTTGGGATTCTAGTTCGTGCTGTTTGGTGTATCAGGGAGAAAGATTTCAGGGTGTTGTCTCGGGCTTCTCTTGAGGGTATGAATCCCACTTGATCGGGGTGCACCAAGCCTTCCAGGAGGCGAGCAAGGCGGCAGGCTTTCATCAGGAAGATTTTTTTAATGCAAGGCTGCCCATAAAATATTGCTCATGGTGCCTCCAAGAATGTCCCTTTAAATCTGGATGATGGGGACCGGTGACCTGGAACCTGTTCCAAACAAGTGAATGTAAAGTCTGGCTTATTACGAAGATAAAGTAATTAGATGTTCCGATACTTCCTTTCACTCCATAATAAAGGAAGCGACGTGTGCCAGATCCTCACCCGCGATAAAGAATATACTTGTGAAGATAATGTTACCCAGACAATGGGGCAGTGTGATCCTAATCCATAGATTACACATGAAAACATCCTCCATCCAGAAACACTAATGCCGCATTAAGAAAGTATTCACGCCCCTTCACTGTTTCCACATTTGGTTGTGTTACAGCTGAGGAGGACAGAAAGACCTTCTGGTAACCACCTGCATCTATAGAGTCACAATCCACGGTGGGGGTGCACAATTTTCTAAGTTATACACAATACCCCATAACAACAGAACATCATCAGAACTTTTGAGAACGAGTTGTCTCGGGTCACCCGTGCCCCTATCCGTGCTCGAGCACCCTGCCGTTCCAACTCACCTGTCCGGTCCTGTTCCGTGTCCGGCGCGCATGTCCCCTTCTCCTAGGTTGTGCACACGTTGGCTACCAAAGATAAAAAGGGCCAGCACACCATTGATTGTTGCTGGCTATTCCCGGGATTCCTCATAAGTCAGCCTCTTCCTGCACACCCTGCGGGATCTTTGTGCCTCGTAGCCATCATGAAAGATTGCTATCTAAGCCTTGTGCCCTTACTGCAATTTCCTTTTGTGACCCTGTTTCCGTTATTGACTGTTATCTTTCCTACCGATTCTGTACTACGCCTTGGCCGCCACCTCGGACAAAGTCGTCCCTGTGGAGCGACCTGGCGGTACCATGCCTCAGGAAGTCCAACCTGCTTTGCGGCGGGCTCTGGTGAAAACCGGGTGCCACATCATTGTCCGTGGTGGTCCAGTGTTTCCACTACCCCTGGTGCCTGACACGAGTTACAAGAGTTCGGAGGATTCCCGTCTCTACTGATTATCCTTAAGATGTGACTTGACAGGGCAGAAACACATCTCATAGTCTTAAGGAAATCTATTTTGTAGCTGAAATAAGAACTTTTCTGTGAACTCCTTTTAAAACCCAAAAATTATCACAAACGCAGATCAGTCTAAAAGCTTAAAAGTAAGATGTTTTTGTGCAACAGGAAGAACAAGGCTAGGATTGACGCATAGAAATATATGCAGAACTCATCCTGTGGCAGATGAGTCAGAAAAACGATATACTTCCATATGTGGGTGGTTATCCGGGCAGCCCCCATCATCTGCTGGAAGCTAGCAAGACAGGGTCATGCTACCTTGGACTCCAGACAAACTTTACTGGACTAAGTACTGTATGGGAGACCCTATTACCCTGGTAAAGTTTTTCTCTTTTATTAGTGGCAAATCCCTTTAAGCAAGGCCACAACCTACAATGAACTTGAGAATATCAATCTGCTACATGAAAAAAAATTGTAGTTATTATCTGATGGACAAATATCCTATTGGAACACAAGTTATGGCCATATGTACCGGCTACAATGAGACCTACGATACACACAATGGAGCTAATTTACTGAGGGCTCCACGGCCGGGTTTCCTGAACTTTTCTGTTTTGCGACAGAAATTGGGGGGCCATCGTCGAAAAACCTGATGGATTCGGAAAAACTGCGGAATTTAAAAAACGAATTGTGCTGCAAAATCAATCACTCACATGCACAAGGAACAGGTTGGAGAACTCCAGTGGACCTCGGCGCAGCAGCGACACCTGGTTGACATCGGGCACACAACCTTAGTAAATCGCCGGAAGACCCGAATCCTCGCCGGAGAACGCGCCGCTGGATCGCGACAGGACCGAGTAAGTAAATGACTCCCATAGTGTAACATATCCTAACACCAGGATAGCAGAAACCTATTGGTGAAATACAAGGGTATCAGAAATATCAATCTACAATCCCGATCCTGGCGCTTTGCCGGTCTTCAGTCCTATTTATCTAAGCCTCTCAGATGTTTGCACTTGGTAGAAGTCCAATCTATTCCATCTCGTTTCTTGACAATCAATCACTTTGCTGTTTTCCGTACATCTCTTTGGAATCGGTGGCTGCATTGGGCAGAACGTGTGGGCTGTAACAGCCCGGGTCTACTTGGCAAGGCTCTAGTTGACATTTCAAGTCTTTTGATCTACAGCCGTGGTTTGGGCTTCTTCCAGCCATAACATTACCAGATCCTGTTGAGGTGGAAAGCGAGGTGTCGTATGACACGGTATAGGACGCGCAGCAGTCAGGTAGGGATAATGGTCAGAAATTGATCAAGCATGAAAGTATGAAATCTGCAGCCTCAGTTATCAACGAGATCTGTCCCGGGAAAGTGTTCAGTGGTGGAAATCGCATCTGAAGCAGATCCCCAAATACCTGGCTGTCATCGTGTGGAGTTATAAGATTAATAACCAGTACGAAGGGTAAAAGCAAATAGAATAAACAGTAGAGAAACATCAGTTGGGCTGGAAATACCTTCTTATGTGTTATTTCTATATATACATAACGATCAACGAGGAGATGAGGATCAACGTTGTCCTCATCTTAGTACTAGGGATTTTCTATCTAACGGAAGAGCTACATGAACCACTTAATGTATCAAGTTCAAAGATTTACAGAGGAATTTACCCACAATCCCTTCATTTTGTTATGTTATGGATGCGCTCCCTTGATTTTGATGGTATAATTCACCACATATCAGCTAGTGACCCGATCCCAATTAACTAACCGACATCCTTCTTTGAGCTAGAAATAGTTTCCCTTACTTCCCCATAAATCAACTTTATGTCATATTACCTGGTATCATATGGGATGTCTCCTGCTCAGCATGTCCCTCCCAAACACTCCTCCCCATGTTCAAAGCTTCTTCTCAGCATGTCATTTGACCAGGGTGACATCTTCTATTGCCCATTTACATTTGCAACATGTACACCATGTATGTATCTGATCACATGAAATCAGAGCAGCCTCCATGGACTTCTACTTCTCCCCATTCTCCATGGAGGATGCTATCATTTCATGTGATCAAATACATACATGGGGTAGATGTTTAAAATGTAGCAGGTCCTTAGATGACATCATCCTAGCCACATGACTAAGTGCCCAATGATGCAACAGAACTCTCTCTCAATGTTCCATACAGCAGAATATCATAGCAGTGAGACCTGTCAATAAGGAACAAGGAAGCAGGGCGATGCAAGTAAGGACTTGAGTGTGAATGACCTACATCAGACTGATTTAGTAACATTGCAGCCTGGAAAGGAACTATTTAGGGATAAGGGCAATGCTTTTGAATCCTAGTTTTTAATTAAGCATTTATTTTGGCAATCATTCCAGCGAGAGGTCTACTGGAGGTTGTGTGTGGCCTTCAGGGTCTTCAACCCCGGCAAATCTTATGAGGGTGCAACTTGACTGTTCCTTGGGTAAAATGTGGGCCTATGCTCTAGTAGAAACCGTGAGCTTTTCCCCAAGCTTTGGTAATTGGAGGCTTTCGATTCTCTGGCCCTTGTGGGGCCCCCTGGCTCTGAGGTGTTGGAAAGTTCTAGAGTTTATACAGTTGGCCTTTGTGAAGGACTGCATCCTTGGGCAATATTTGAGTGGCAAATATGTTTTATGCACTTGGTTGATAGGGCACAATCTTAGGCTATCAAAAAATAAATACTTAAAAAATTGATTGTCGAATGGCAGGGTATCCCATTAAAAACTAAGACATTGATCTAAAACTAGAAAAATGCTAAATAATTACATTTCTATCTAGTATGTTCCTTCTGCTGAAGACTACAAAGCCTGCAAATTACAAAAATATTTTATTTTATATGCAAGCGCAGTAGCTCTAGTGACCGTGCAACCGCAGGCCCGGTTTAGTGGACGAGGGCATGAAGCTCCTTGTAGCCCGAAGACATGCCGGTAGGAGGATCAAGGAGGCTACTGGGGCATGGAGTAGCCGTGCCGTATCGCCTCAGCTCCTGCTACTTCGCGCCCCAGTAGCTTTTTTTAAAAATTAGCATATTAGGGCAATAAAAGTTTTTAAAAGATACAGGGAACGTGAGGATTAGCCCTTAAAAAGGCTATCCTCACCCCCAATAGAGGCAGCTACCACCTGATCTACCTTAATAGGTAGATCTGTGGAGGTAGGTTTCCTTTAAGACGTATGGAGCAGAACGGTCATGTGCTCCCGTCTGCTCCATTACCCTAATGGAGTGACGAGGAGTCCAGCTGTGGGACCCCATCAGACCCCTTGTTTTCGTAATCTGTGGGGGTCTCCGGTGGATAGGGCCTAACTTGAATTCGTGGGAAAACCCCTTTAATCTTCACCCTTCATCCCACCCAAAAGGAAAAAAAAAACTTTTTTATGTTGAAATACCATTTTTATTTACATTAGCTGTAAATCATATCCTATAAATACAATATAAGCATTATAACAGGTCTGCAGCTGTAAAACCGGTTCTTCGACCAGGTGACAAAGTTACATCAAAGTTCCTTTATTATTATAAAAAAAAAAAATTGAAAAAACAAATAATTACGTCTTCCGTGGCTTGTAAGGAGATGCGACATTCACGTTTCAAAAATATCCCTGTAATTATTGACTCAACGTACCGACCATTGCTGTCAAGTCATCTACTGTGTGATCAGGGCTGTAGCCTTTATCTTCAGGTTTTTCTTTACTTTGGCCTCCAAAGATACATGGACCCAAACCATGAATCTCATTGATCAGGTCTTTAGGACTCGACAAAATTTGGCGATGCTGAGTGATAACATCTACACGTGGTGAGAAATAGATACATCATGGTATCTACTAGCTTCTGTAGACCACCCATCTCCTAACACCAAACATAGAGGGATGAACATGTCCTAAAACTTAGCAAGAGCCTTCTCTTTTCGAGTCTGCAACAGAAAGAAATCTTTGAGCGTAGACTATGCCAATTGGCAAAGACACCCAAACCATGAATAACATTGATCAGGTCTTTAAGACTCCATAACGTTTGTCCGACAACATTTACCGATTCTGAGCGATAACATCTACACGCGGTGAGGAATAGATACATCATGGTGTCTACTAGTTTCTGTAGACCACCCAACACCAAACATAGAGGGATGAACATGTCCTAAAAGTTAACAAGAGCCTTCCCTTTTCGAGAAATCTTTGAGCGTAGACTATGCCAATTGGCAAAGACACCACAAACGTCACCAACCTCAACCCTCATGTCTACCGTGAGGTCACCGCTTCCTGCTACGCAGCACATATACAGTAAGTCGTAAAAATCCAATCTCAACCGATGAAGAAATTTGTGGAAACAAAAAAAGCCTTTAATCACGCGAGGCTTTACGATCTTCCACGACGTTCATCAATTTCTCAGCCAAAATGATCTCACTAAGCAAACAAAATAACTTGGTTGCCCTTTGTCATTGTCTTACAACACAATATGACCGGGCCCCTTAACAACCCGCCATCAACAAGCCTCAAAATATTTATCTGGGGTCCAGTGACTTGAGAAATAGCCGGCAAAAAAAAAAACAACCTCCATTGTCCAGACTTTTAATAAGGGATTAATCAAGGAGACAACTAATAAAAAGAAGACTGCGTTAACACCCTTGCAACACAAGTAGAACAAAAAAATAAATTGCATAAAGATGAGGAAAACCTGTAGGTGATAACTGGTGGATTTACAAGCGGTGGCCTTAAAAGCAGGCGTTGAAATGCTCGCTGCGAATTATCAGCCAAGACAAACAAATAAAAACCCTAAATAAAACAACAATACATTGAGAAAATTAGGGAAGGAACCTGGCCCTAAACCAACGGGAGGACCAAGCCGACTCAGGTTCTCAAGGGTCGAAGTCCCTCCAAACACATGTAGTTGCATTTATTCAGCTAGTGCAATGTAAGCCGCCACGGACAGCGATGAGAGCCCGAAGAGTCACCCCGGCTTCCGATACCGCCCGCGTCAGTGATATTAGGTAATGAATTAACTTCTGTGAGTCTAGGTTGGATTGGAGATAATTTCCACTACAGTAGTAGATATAATTAGTGACAGGTAATAAACACAAGGCATTGTGGAGATTTTTTTTCCCTTTATTTGGACTTGGAAATGGCCAATCCGATGAGTCCAGCGATACCAGCAACTCCCAGAGCCATGCCGCCAACGATGGCCATGCCGACCAAGCCCTCTAAAAGAGAAAGAAGAGATGTTAGATCGGCCCCCTTCTCCCCGTACTCTTCCCTTACGCCCTTCCTTTATATAGAGGTTCCCTTCATTACACTTCTCTATGCAGTACCCTTAAAGGGGTTGTCCGAGACTAAGAAAAATTAGTGAGATGGCCAGTGGGTGGGCTGCATAAAAAAAAATAAACATGTACTTGGCTCTTTGGTCCCTCCCGATGTCCCGCGCCTCGGTTTCTCCGAGCCGTGCCCAATATTATTTACAGGTTTGCTCTTGCAGTTTCTGGCCGACTGGGCCCATCTACTTGTCACCATGTCCCAGCACCTGATACAGTGCTGGCAATGGCTGCGGGTGGGTGTGTCCGGTTGCCCGGAAGCTGCAAGAGGAGAGCTTCAGTGCCCCTGTAAACAAACTGCGGCACGGAGAGACTGCCGCAGAGGACACCAGGGACAGAGGAGGTAAGTATCGGTTTATTTTTTATGCAGCCCCCCGGTTACCTCACTATTTTTTTTAGTCTCGGGCAACACCTTTAAGTTCTTCCTTTTTTTGTACCAGGCACTTTCACATCTCTACCTCACTACTCTGCATAACAAAAATATTCCGGTGCTTTACAGCCCAGATGGATTCACTGCATTCTCTTTTCTAGACCTCCACATATCATCACTCTTACCCTTCTACATTAATAACCGTTATGTTATTTCTATACTTTTCCACCTGCATCTCTGATAACCATCACACTACTCTTCAGCATCCTTCCCCTCGGTATCGGACATTCTCCATACACCTTCTCCTTTATAGAAAATCTCCTTGTTCAAACGAGACCAAATACGCAGCATCTTCCAGCACTCCCCCCGTGGCAGAATAGGGTTGGTGGAAGAGATATTTTACGCACCCTAATGAAAACCATAAGGATAACTGTGGGCCAGAAGAGCTCACAGCCAACAGCGGACACCTTTACAGATGTAGATGAAAACAGAGAAAAAAAAAACCTGTAGCGCCACCTGGTGGCAGCCAGTTATCTGTAAATCACTGACATTCAGAAAGCTTTACATTATGGATATCAACTTAACCACAAAAATTCTTATCTAAAAAGGTACAGATAACCATTTGAGGTTCTTTTCCCACATGAGTACAGGGAAGCTTGGTCTCCTTGTGTAGACCACCAGGGCCGGTGGCAGCACTGGGCATACTTGGGCAAGTGCCGGGCCCCAGAGCTGCTGGGGGGCCCCCATAAGGCTGTACATAAGGAATCCATGGGGGCTAGAGGGTCTTATATAAAATAACCGTGAGGGTGTTGTTTGGTATGATAAACTAGGGAACAGGAGACTATTTGAATTTCTGAATTCTTACTGGCGCCGCGTGAGTTCACTGCAAAAAGGCCAACTGAGGAGCTATCGCCCAGGGGCCTACTGTAGAGCCGACCCTGTAGAGAACCTATGCAAGGGGGTCATAGAGACCATACAAGTTAGTCCTGTCTTGATGTCCATTAATCATGTCCCACTGAGAAGCTTAAACCTTTGTTACCTTTCTGCATCTTCTTCTCGATGACCTTCTCCAGCTCCAGAGCTTGTGTGTTCTTTGGTTCCTTACTGAGGAGGGTCCTCACGTACTTCAGAGCTTTCTCATATTCCTGAGCAGAGAACCATGAACATCATCCACTACTAGACATCCCTCAACACACAACACTGATGGTAATCTGGTGGAAACATCAAGTTCTAACCATAAACATACAAGTAAGACATGAGGACAGACCTTTAATCTGTGGTGGGCCACGGCCAGGTAAAACAGGTAGTCTCGCTGCTCGTCTTTACTGCCCTTTGGTAGCAGATCTTCAAGAGAAAAGACAGAAGTAGAATTAGGAAACTTTTGCTCGATAATTTGGAGACATCAGTTAATCATGGAAGGACCATTTCAGGGCTGTGGAGTCAGGAAGCCAAACTTCCAACTCTTGACTCCATCTTTAAAATGAAGTGCCGAGATAATTGCAGCCATTTCTTCTCACTGCCTTATTCCTTCGACCTGTAGTAGAGGAGCTTCACTACTGCACAGGTACATAAGCTGCAGTCAACATTCATCTAAACTAAAAGCCTGGGACAGGGCTGCACAACCAATGGCCGAGGGGCCACCACAGTCTCGACTTGCATGTCCGCACCCTGTTGACACAGTCCATTGAGCGCTCTTAAACTTGATGGCAATGGTCACTTGTGCCGGTGGCCTGGTGATAGCGAGTGAAGCTGAGAAAACCTCACTGCTCCCAAGTCCTCTCCTGCCGCTCCACCCAGTGTCCTGATATGTTGAATTGTCAAGACCCAAAGTAGATGAGGAACAAGGAACATGAAAGGACCCGGTCTCATGTACTTGTCAGCTATGGGTCTTGATGCCGACACATACAACCAGCGCAAGACACAGAGAAGAAGCTGCAGTGTGGGGGAGGGAGCAGAAGAAAAGCCAGGAAAGGGGAGCATTTTTTTGGTCTCCACCATTACCAGCAGTTGCCTGCTCTGCGGTCTCCACCATTACCAGCAGTTGCCTGCTCTGCGGTCTCCACCATTACCAGCAGTTGCCTGCTCTGAGGTCTCCACCATTACCAGCAGTTGCCTGCTCTGCGGTCTCCACCATTACCAGCAGTTGCATGCTCTGAGGTCTCCACCATTACCAGCAGTTGCCTGCTCTGAGGTCTCCACCATTACCAGCAGTTGCCTGCTCTGCGGTCTCCACCATTACCAGCAGTTGCATGCTCTGAGGTCTCCACCATTACCAGCAGTTGCCTGCTCTGAGGTCTCCACCATTACCAGCAGTTGCCTGCTCTGCGGTCTCCACCATTACCAGCAGTTGCATGCTCTGAGGTCTCCACCATTACCAGCAGTCGCCTGCTCTGCGGTCTCCACCATTACCAGCAGTTGCCTGCTCTGCGGTCTCCACCATTATCAGCAGTTGCCTGCTCTGGGGTCTCCACCATTATCAGCAGTTGCCTGCTCTGGGGTCTCCACCATTATCAGCAGTTGCCTGCTCTGCGGTCTCCACCATTATCAGCAGTTGCCTGCTCTGGGGTCTCCACCATTATCAGCAGTCGCCTGCTCTGGGGCCTCCACCATTATCAGCAGTCGCCTGCTCTGGGTCTCCACCATTATCAGCAGTCGCCTGCTCTGGGGGTCTCCACCATTATCAGCAGTCGCCTGCTCTGGGGTCTCCACCATTATCAGCAGTCGCCTGCTCTGGGGTCTCCACCATTATCAGCAGTCGTGCCTGCTCTGGGGGTCTCCACCATTATCAGCAGTCGCCTGCTCTGGGGTCTCCACCATTATGCAGCATCGCCTGCTCTGGGGGTCTCCACCATTATCAGCAGTCGCCTGCTCTGGGGTCTCCACCATTATCAGCAGTTGCCTGCTCTGGGGTTCTTGGATGATTTGTTGCTGCAATGTGGTATTTATAGTTACTGGTTCAAACTTTTGGGCATGGAGCAACAGTATGAAGATTGAAGTGGTCATTTGATTGTGAACTACATCTTCTAGAAGACTCTGCTTTCTCTACAACCATGAAAAAACTTTTCATAAGTTACTAGCCAATATCTTCTGGAAGGCATCGGCCGTTGTACTTACCTTCCAAAATCATGACCCCTTTCTTAATGTCGTCTGTGTACTTGCTTCGGATCAGGCACCAGGCGTACTCAAACTGGGTGCTCTTACTCAGCGATCCGGAGGAAAGTTCAGCCAGATACTTCTTTTCAAATCTCTGTGGATGACAATGTAAACATAAATACGTAATCTATTGGTTTCGGCTTAATCTCCATTCATTTGGCCGTTCCCAAACATCTGAGAAGAGGTCTAAGAGGTCCTTGGAACTGTCCCGCATCAACCCATGAGCCGACGCTAGAGAAGCCTTCCCTTTTATTTATATCCAAATTAGTATTTAGGAGGACCATGGATGTGGACTCTGATGCCCAGACTCATTGCCCATCACCCCCCCCCACCAGAACTTGACTCATAGTATCAATGCCATAGCAGTATGGCAGCCGCGCTTAACCCCGGGTATTGGCGTATATCTCAGCCACTTCCTGTGACTTCATCTTAGAGTCTCAATTATCGGAGATCAATTTTAATACAAAGATGTGATAAACTAAACAGTATGAAAGAGGATAAGAGGTAACAACGAGAAAGATCATGCCTCAAACTGCAGCAGAGGTGACTAAGAAAGCACGTGACTTCACTGCCCGGTGCCAGGGTGCGAATGACATGTCTGTCGTATGGCGACATCTCCGAGAACGTCATTCAACAAACATGGTGACTCAAGCTGGGTGAAAAGTGTGGCGTCTCCTTCCTGATGGAAAGATTCCCGAAATAGGGGGTGGGTGTCAGCCAATGGGGTCAAGGTGAATGTTTCACAAAAACAGAAATATTAGCTAAGATACAGCTCACGCCGATACTCGGGCAGTAGGAATCAAACAGTCTGGTGAGTGGTGTCCCGGGTGCAGCGGCGGAGGCTGTTCAACCTCCAAGATTATCCAAGTGCACAAAATAGAGAATTCCAACAACTGTAGGTTTTATTGCAATGTCACCCCCCCCCCCCCCCTTGAAATAAAACATTTCAACTCAAATAAAAAAAAAAAAGTGTAGTCCCAAAAATGACAGATGACATCCAACAGGGTGGAGGTGAACAACTCTAATGACCACAGGTCGCAGAAGGGTAATAATTCTCCTCTTACCATTTTTGAAGACTCTTTTTCTTCGAGGAGGACTATGGCATTTTTAGTAATACAAATAAATAACTCCTAAGCTGATAAAGTGTTAATAATTTATGCAAGAAAATGGTTACAGCCCATGTGTTCAAAGCTCAAATGAGTACAGAAATTTTATTCAATGTGTAATCGTGGGCAGCAGTGACGGGGCACTGACAGTATCGGCCCCCGGACACAGTGCAGGATTGGGCCGTCACAATGACAGCTCGATCCTGCCCATAGCTCTGTGTGCAGGAGCGGACACTACTATGGGAACAGGTATAGCATGAGAAGGGAAGAGGTCGCAGCTCTGTAGAGGGAGATGGGAGAATAGTCCTGTGCGGATTTATACTGGACTATTTTTGAAGAGTAAAACTGCTGTTAACATGACCTCTACTAATGACACGCCATCCATAGACAGAAGTAGGTAACGGTCATGTGGGAGGACTAGGGGAGAAACCCTGTTATTCCGGGAAGGACTTGTCCAGGAAACAGGGAAATACAAGCAGACCAGGAAGGTGTAACCAGCTGGAGGTGCTCAGTCTTGACCAGTGAAGCTCACCTGAGAAGTCTACAAAGTCTCGGAGGAGGTCGACCATGAGGAAGCAACGGCCAAGGTAACCTCCTCTAGTGAGTGCTGGCGTCTTCTACGAGAATAGTTAGTGTGAGGACTTTCGCAGGACAAGTGACAAAACAGTTTGTCCATTCAGGAAGAGCTGGAGAACATTTGTGAAGGACGTGGCCGATGCTGAAATTTTACCTTCTCCTAAAATCTGACTAAGCACAGCAGGAAAATCTGCTTTGGAGGTCGGGTCTTAGCGCCATTTCACAATGAGAAACGCTGTTCTTGTGTCGTGTTCACTGCTTAAACACATCAAACTGGACCATGTAGACCTGCCCTTGGGTTCCATCCAGGGCACTGGAGAGCAGGGATTTTGGGTGCAGCTGGGCTAAAGCATGTCTAGGTATTACTTCAAGAAATTAACCTTTTGTCGAGTTATTGGGACTTGGAGGTGACTCAGAGATGTTTGGTGCAGCGTATGGACTCGTAATTTGTAGACTGCACATGGGTTCTCCGAGGAGAGGAAGGGAACAGCACGAATCTGTAGGGTCTCAGATCCCAGATCCCAGATCCTTTACCTTGCTAACAAATAACCGTCCACCTAATGGCAAGGAGACTTGGCTGGATTATGTAACCAATCCCTCTGGCCTCACAAAGACTTGTCCCACCATTAGCATGAACACTACACGTCCCACATAGCAACAGAACAGGAGGCGGCTGCAGATCTTGAACAGGTACCGATGCCGTTCGGATCCCAGCTGTCAAGGAGTAGAAGCCGCGATACCCCCCAGAAGTAAAGCAAAGGGCACATGGAAGGGTGAACAGAAGAGGAAGCGGCGCTCACCTGCCCTCGCCGGCACTAACCGCGGTGTGATGAAATGTTTACCCGATCTCGTGACTAGTGTCTGAACACACAGACCTGGCCGGAGACACCTCTGCGGATACACAACTGTGTATAAGAAGCTACACGCTGTCCTCAACTGTCCCGGGATGGTGGATTTATCCGGAGAACAAGGAAAATAAAAACACGGATGAGGGTGAGGTCACCGGAGGACGATTACACGGGATAATAATTCCACTATGAGCTTCTCTCTATGGTACAGCCAATGATGGTGAGGAGCACAGGTAGGTACATGAGCTCTGCCATCACTAACCTTCTAACCAGAAGACAACAATGTCCTCTAAAAGACGGAGATTCTGGTCTGGAGGATGGTTTGTTGTATATGGGGCAGTAGTTGGGCCTCTATGTCAACGAATCTCAGGTCTTGTCATTAGTTATGGCTGCCGCACAATGCTACAGAAATAAACTTATCCGTCACACAGCAAGGTCAAGGGGAAAGTTACAAATGTATAGAGAATAAAGCCGCCACTACCACCACCACCACTGCTACTGCTACTACCAGCATCGCCACTACTATGGGAGTTTATTAGGATGTATAAGGCTTATAAAGTTATCCAAAAGTACAATGAAGACTTGACAACAACTGAGGAAAAGCAGAATATTGATCGACCACCAATAATCAGGGGTAAGTCCAAAAATGTATCTAATGTTTTATATCACATTCTTTTAAGATGAAGCTGATGACCATGGTCTATATGTAAAACTATGGTCAGGTAAGAAGTGTTGGGGTTGAGGACCAGAAATACATCATCAGAGCCAATGACCCTCAACTCTTCTGGCCCTGGCAAGGACAGTATGCACGGGGGAGCAGTGAGGAGGGCAAGAAAACAGGACCATGATTCATCACATGCCCTCAATGCTCCTGCACCGGTAACATCAGCTTGGTGCTAGCTCCGACCGGGGGTGTTTTCCTGACGATCGCTGCCAGCAATGCTGCTGGCGGCTTCAAAAAGATACCCCATAGCGGAAAATATGGCCCAGAATTGAAAATGGCACTTTTTTGCCATTTTGAAAAATATTTAAAAAAATCAATAAAAGTGATCAAAAGATCGCACAGTCCTAAAAGTTATAGCACTGAAAACTCGCAAAAGTCGCAAAAAATGACACCACCCACAGCTCCGTACACCAAAGTATGAAAAAGTTATTGGCGCCAGAATATGGCAAAATTTTAAAAAAAAGGAAGTGAAAAAACTAAAAAGGGCCAAGTTATTAAGGGGTTAAAACTATAGTTTCTCAGTGAGATCAAAATATGTAACGTTCCCTACATTTGCAGAAATAAATCAGGAAGCTGAAGAACCTCCGTCAAGTTGTTTGAAGATGATTGTAGACGACATCAGTTGCAAATTGTGTGGTCAGGTAAGATTTTTATGATAAATATTTACCATAATATTCAAAACAGAAGAGATTATAATCCATTATTATATCTTTATATGCAGAAACAGGACCAGAACCAGGTTTTAGCAGAAGCGGTCAGTGAGAAAATCGACAGCCGGTACCGGTAAGTTATGGTCTGATAATTGGTTCTGCCATAATCTGGTTCAATAGTATCTTAAATGGCTACAGAATGACATTCATGGAAGTGCCTGCAATTCATCCACGAGTCCCAATATTTGGGCTGCGAGTATCTCTCCAATGGGGCTCATTTACCTACCTGGTCCATTCGCGATCCCACGGTGCGCTGTCCGACGTTGATTCGGAGCTTGGCAGGATTCACAAAGGTCATGCGCCCGATATCCACTAGGTGGAAGTCCGCCGGAGTTCACCTTCTTCGTCCCAGTGTATGTGAGTGCTTTTCTTGCGACACAATTTTTTTTAATTCCACGTTTTTTTCCGAATCCGCCGTGTTTTCCAATGGCCACGCCCCTGATTTCTGCCGCGTGAAAGCCGGCGCCAATGCGCTATAATCCGATCAGCGCAAATCAGAAATATTTGGGAAACCCGACAAAAATGCCCGATTCGGACCTTTAGTAAATGAGCCCCAATGTCTTGTGATAGCTAGTTTTATGAACATTAATATATGAGTTAAAATGGTTTGAGATTTGGGGGGGGGGAATCTTTAAGTCCATCAAAAGTATTGAGGATGCTGGGGAGAATGGGGTGTGTGTTACCATACGCCTCTAGCCATAGGGGTTGGATTTTCGGGCACGACCATAGGGTGTGGACTGAAGTGCCTTTTTGGACGTAATTTCCTCCTTTTTCTTTTTCAGTTTATACTTTCTCTATTATAGTTCTCTCCTGCTTGATATTACACTATATTGTCTCAAGAGCTTTTGTCCAAATGTACGGAGATGCCATAACTGTGTTTCATGTAAAAGCACTGCTGTACTTAAAGGGGTTTTCCCACAAAAGAAAATTCTAAAATCTCAATCCCCTAGTGATCTTAACACAATAAAGATCATTTTAACAGCTTAGTTTACAATTTACTCAGTTTTATTGCTGTTAAAGCTCCTATCACTCCCTAGGATGCTCTGTGCAAAATTCCAGGGTGTGGGCATAGACTCTCTAAGCAGACACATTATTATCTGTGGGGGACAGTGTGGTTATACAGGTGTATATACACTTTCATCTGGCTTCTTACATTGTACTAACACACTGGCACATAGAGAGATGAAAGATGCATGAGATGCCTATTACACACGGTCAGCTCTGCTACATTCTCACAGATATGTGCCTGCCTCCCCCTTCCCCTGGATCATTTATCTGCCTGGAGTCTGTAGTTTGCATTTTCTCTTTCCTCATGATGTGTTGTTTGCTGGCAGGAAGTAAGTGTCTGTGAGCTCCATCCTGGACTGCGGTGGGGGTGGGATTAGAGTGCAGGGGGCGGGGCTAGGTGCACAGAGCAGAGAGAGAGAAACTCAGAAAGCACGGCCGTCACACAGAAATCCAAGATGGCTTCCCCGACCCCAAGTGAGAAGATCCAGGGTCATGTCTAGTGGCAACTGAAGTTGTGTACAGCAGGACTGATAGAGACAGGTGGGAATTATGGGGCACATTTACTTACCCGGTCCAGTAGCGATCAGGCGGCGAGTTGTCCGAAACTGATTCGTGCACCCGATATCCACCAGGTGTCGCTGCTTCGCCGAGGTCCGCCGGAGTTCACCATCTTCTTCCCAGTGCATGTAAGTGCTGATCTTGCGACACAAATTCTTTTTTAAATCCTGCGGTTTTTCCGAATCCGTCGGGTTGTACGATGGCCACACTCCCCCCCCGCCCATTTGTGTCGCGTGAAAGCAGGCACCGATGCGGCAAAATTTGGTAATGTGCGCCAAAATCCCAGGGCAATTTGGTGCAAATCGGAAATCGTTGGGAAACCCGAAAGTGCGCAATTCGGACCCTTAGTAAATGAGCCCCTATATCTGTGAAATTTAGCATTTTTGTTAATAACTGTGAATTATAGAATGTGAAATTTTGTTACCCTCTGTTTATTGTCTTTGTGGAAATACCCCATTAACTTTTTAATTTGTCTACATGATAGTGTAATCGAGGCCGACGGGGCTCAGAATGTTTCTTACTGTCTTAAAAACAATAAAAATAAGAAAAAAGAAAAAGACAACAGAATTTTTTGCTGGTATAAAAATTGTTTTATTAATTATCCAACCAGCATCCAACACCTCACCTCTCCCGTGTCTTTCAGCTTAGAGGTGAAATCTCCGGGGCTCTACCGCTGCCCTAAGACCGGAATCAAATTCCTGCTGAAAGCTCCAGTTATTATTGAATATAAATTGGACACATGGAGGGATCACTTTAAAAAAATGGCAGGAAATTATGAGATTTTGGGTCCTTTGTTTAACATACAGACATGCAGTGAGCCTGATGCCGTGTCAGCAGTGTACCTACCTCATTTCCTGTGCTTGAAAGGTAAGTCCAGTGCCAAACTAGGTCCAAGGTCCTGGTGATGGAGCCGGTGCTGCAGGTAGAGGACCTGTTGCATCTGTGTGCTACCACCTCCGGTGCAAGCAGGGTTTGCAACATATTCTTGTATATATTCGAATGAATGCATACTATATATACGAGTATCCCCTAATTCATTTTTATACAGCCCCCCTTTAATATATTTAAAGACCTCAATGTACACCCCCCAATTAAATTATATACAGCTCCCATAATACAGATCCTAACCAGCTTAGTAATATACTGTACCCCAAATACAGCCCCCCCGGCTTAGTGATATACTGTACCCCATATACACCCCCCCCCAGCTTAGTGATATACTGTACCCCATATACAGCCCCCCAGCTTAGTAATATACTGTATCCCATATACAGCCGCCCTCTAGTTTAATTACATATATAGATCCCCCATCCCAATATATATATATATATATCCCATTAAGATTAGTTATATAGAAGGCAACAGCCCCCATTTAAATATATATAGAGATCCTCCAAGCCGCCCCCCTTCCCCGGTTTAATTAATACTTGGCCACTGAAAATAAAATTAATAATATTTCTCTGCAGTCAACGTGCTCCCACGCCGGACGGCTCTCTTCTTCTCCCGACTCTTCTCACAGGCGCAGCTCCCTGCATAGAGACAGGGGGTGTGACGTATGTATAGTATGGAGCAACACAGATAGCCGGACAGGTGCTGTGTCACCCTATGTATGAATCCCACCTGTGTCTTAAAGAGACAGGTGCAATTAATTTATCCGGTGCCCGAATTGACCACATTAGAATACTAAATTTTGCCGCCCCCCCAAAGGGCTTTGCATTCTGCTGCCTGAAGCAAGATTTTCATCTCGCCTCATGACAGATGCGGCTCTGAGATGGTAACTGTGACAGCCCATATATATACTGTATGTATCAGGAAAAGAGATAAGTCCAATTCCAATGATCAAGACATAGAAAGTCTCTGAAGTTCTTCCTTTTCATGATACAAGGTCATTGTTGTATCTTACAGGATTTAGTGGGGACACATCACAGATTAAATGCGCTCACTTTAAAGATGGAAACCTGACACTGGAGACACCCACCCGGATCGACCCATTTTATATCACAGTGGAGGCTCCCACATTTTCATTACTTGGGGCTCTCTTTGGATTTGGCAGGAAAACGATCCCGATCCATGGAATAGTCCTTATTTATTTCACCGTATTGTGTAAAGGAGACCCGGAGGAGGAGCACCGGATCCATCTGTATGTACTGCCCCATACTACAAACGCAGAAGAGGTAAGTGCTCATTACTTACTGTAATTGTTTTCTATTTTAAAATTACTATATGAAGCTTTGATTGATTAAGAACTAACCTTAATAGTTTGAAGCGCGTTGGCCTTTGCCGTGTATCCTGTGTTTTTTAAAGGATCAATAAAGACAGAGATATTTTGGCTAAATTTCGAGCGCTGGAGAAAGAAATGTATTTTTTCCATATGAAACTTTTAAACGGATATAATTCCAAAAGCTTCCATCCACAGCATTCAATTTCAATATTGGTTGCTAACTGCCCCCGCAGCAGCAGACAATGGCTCCTGTACATGATGGGTAATAAGTGGATTTTGGAAATTGCAGGGTGAAAATTTAGACTCAAAACCAAATCTATAACATTCCTCAACTCACCGGGAGCGGTTGTGCAAAATTTGGAGATTGTAAATGCAATGGTGCAGATTCCTTTAGTGGACACACAAACATACATACACATATACAAACACACATACATACATACAAATACACACACAAACATACACATAAATACATGCACACGCACACACATACACATACACACACATACATACATACACACACATACACACACATACACACACACATACACACACACATACACATACATATACACACATACATACATTCATACATACACACACATACACATACATACACACATACACATACATACACACACACATACATACACACATACACACACACATACATACACAAATACACATACATACATATACACACACATACACACACATACATACATACACACACATACACACACATACACATACATACACACATACACATACATACATATACACACATACATACATACACACACATACATACACAAACATACACATACAAATACACACATACATACACACACACACACACACACACATACATACCGTACATACACACAGAGATAAACATACATACACACACATTCACTCAGTTTTATATATATACTGAATATTGATTAATTTTAATATAATTTTTTGCAGGATCTTGACGAAACAAACAAATACCGTGGATATCAAAGAATCATAAAACCTGAACACACCAGTAATACTGTGTACACAAACATGAAATACCTCGTCTCGGGGCATCCAGAAGTGTCCGTCTGTCCCGAGGTATCTCATACTCTGAATATCGTGTGCTGTGATACTGATGGGTGCGGCTTGAACCCGATTTTTAAGCCCTTTACGACTTGGACCATTTTAGTTTTTGCCTTTCTGTGTACAGAGCTGTATGAGGGCTTGTTTTCTGTGTACCAAATTGTACTTGTTAGCATTTAATATTCCACGCCATGTATCGGGAAGTATGGAAAAAAAATCCAAATGTAGTGAAATTGGCAAAAAAAAAATGCATTTGGACCATTTTGCTTGCTAACATTTTGCAGACTGTACAACCTTTTTCTCACTTTTTTATTAAACGTTTTATGTGTTGTGAAGAGGCAAAAAATTGCATTTTAGGGCGTGTTGATACCTACAATTTTTTTTTTTATTCTAAATGTTTATTTCTATATCAGTTCTATGGAAAGGGGTGTGATTTTTAAAATTTTAGGTTTTTATTTTTGTTTTACTTTTTTTTGTAGTTTTTTTATACTATTTTCCTTTATGAGTACCCCTTGGGTCTGATCGCTTTTACCATATACTGCAATAAATTGCAGGCCAGCAGCAGGGTGTAATTGGTGAAATAACACACACACGGCACGCAGCAGCTCTGGCAGGCCCTGAGCACACCTGCAAGGCAAGGAATGTGCGTCAACCTGGTTAGGCCCGAGGGTGCAACAAAGTTACGACCATACACAAGGTTCTCAGATTGTTGAGGCTTTGGTCGCACTTTATAGACTGGTGGCATAGTGTGTAAATGACACGTGTTCTGCACTGTGGGTAAAACAATGCCACGCCGTGGGCAATGTAAGGGTTGGCTGAGTCCCTAGTTGTACCTGGACAGTAGTATGTAAAGTTGTGGCTGGGGGCTGATGGCTGAACCTTGCTACCCGCTTGCATATGTCACTGGTTGCCTGGGGTTTCCTGACCATCACCTCTTTATCCAAACTATCACTGACTTTGATCCATGGAGGGTCTGGGACAGTGATGGCGAACCTTTTAGAGCCTCAGTGCCCAAACTTCAACCAAAAGCCACTTATTTATTACAAAGTGCCAGCGCAGCAAAGTATTTCTCTTTGTTCATTGACAACTTTCAATCCTTCAGCCTCCCAAGGACACCAACCCAGTTGAAAGGAGGAGGGCAAATTCATCTAAAATTGTAGGAAGATTCTGCAGGCAGATTCTTTGAGTTCTGTCTGGTGAACTTCATTCTGGTGTGATGGTCTGGGTGCCCACAGAAAGAGCTCCGAGTGCCACCTCTGGCACCCGTGCCATAGGTTCGCCACCCCTGGTCTAGGACTTCATCATCACCACTGGTATCTTCTACAACTGAGCCCTCAACGTTGCCCTCCTTCTCCTTTGGCACATCGCAGAAGGCCACAGCCGTTGGGTTTCATCATCATTGTTTGTCTCTTGTGATGGTCCACCATCCACACCCTCATCCTCCAACACAGGTTCTTGGGAATCTGGCAACTATATGTCTGCAACTGGGGCAGATGGATGGGCCACAAAATCCCAGCTTGGAGAGTCATCGAACAGCATGAGTGGCTGCTCCATGATTTTTGTTTGACATGGCTTTGCTGTTTTGAGGGGGGGGGGGCTCTGAACTTTAAAGAGGACCTGTCATCCATAATTTTGGCACTTGGAGCTGCTTACTAAAGTAGTGCTTAAACAAATGCAGCAGTGTTAGAAGGATAGCGTAAACTTCCGGTAACGCTATCTAACACTGCGGCGGAGTACAATGTAAACGTCGGACCGCTCGCAAAGTGGCTCGATGTATTCATGAGGAGGCGGGGGGCGTGGTTAGGGGGGGTGACTGCCGCATGACGCGCGGCAGTTACCGCTGGCCTATGGAGCGAGCAGGGCGGTCCAGGGAAGAAGCAGCGCCTCAGACAGCCCCCCTCATGAATATGTCGGACTGCTTTGCAAGCGGTCCGATGATTACATTGTACTCCGCCGCAGTGTTAGATAACGTTAACGTTGGCTGGCGGTTGCGGCCTAGGCACTCTGTGGTCACGGTGCTTGGCATGGGGACCGGAGGGCTGTCCTACAGCCTGGCAGCTCTCCAGCAGGTGGTGTGTGCAAGAAATAAGGAGGGAGAGGCTGATGTACTGTTCTCCCTGAGGCAACCCCTGAGTGTATGTAAGATAGGTCCCTGGGTAATGAATGGGGAGCCCGTGGTGGTAACAGCCATATCCAGGGATCAGACAGAGGCAACGTTGTGCTAATTAACTCATGGTTCTTTATTGAACAACAGCAGGCAACGGGCCTAAACGGTCAACAGCAGATCTTGTACTGGACTCATCGTGGAAAGTGGTCCTCGGGAATAGTGCACCAGCCTGGTAGTAGATGCAGGCTGGGATGGAGCTGTGTCCAAGCTGGGGAAGCTGCAGCTCTGGATTTGAGTCTCCTGACTCCGGTCCTGGGATTAGGTTAGGTGCCAGTACTGAAGGTGTACTCCACACTGTATCTCTCTGTTCACTCTGTCTCTGTAGACAGATCATGTGGTCTAAGAAGAGGCCTGTGCTCCTCCCTGCCCAGGGGTTTTATCCTTCTGGTCAGGTGGTAGCACCTCTCCAATCACACACCAGTTTACAATGCAGCAACATCATTTGTCAATAACTTACACCCACTTAACTGTTGAGCCGGATCTGCAGCTGCTAATTACATAATGACCAGGTTCTAGAACCTTCATAGAGGGTTCATGACTCCCTCTGACAGCTCCTGACCTGGAGAGGGTGTTCTTCGCAACTACCAGCCTGCCTATGCATTGGCAGGGGTGTTGCACAAGCTTGGTCTATTTTATCCAATAAAATCCTCAATACAACAACCTATCAGAATGCAGCAATACAAAACTAACCCTTAGTCGAGAAAAAGAATTCGCAGGAACTCTGCACACCCTTCCCTCCTACACACTGTATTTGTATTACCGCAATCAAACTGACGGATATATACATTTTCGATCTTCTGGTTTGAATCACTTTCTGTTTTACATTAAAATAAAAAATACTAAAAGAAAAAGAACCAACAGAAAGGCAAACAAAGTGACTAAAGCTGCGGAATTTCTGTGTCCCGTCATCATTTTTGGCAAAAAGAAAAATTGTGTTACCCCCCAATAGATAATGTAAACAACTGCTTCCAGCCGGTAAAGAAAGACAAATAATGGAGTTGAATTTTAACCCCTTAAGGAACACACCCGATTTTTTAAAATCTGCCTGTGTCACTATAAGTGGTTATAACCTTCAAATGCTTAGACATATTTAGGTGATTTTGAGATTGTTTTTTCGTCACAATTAGTGGAAACATTTGGATGATATATTTTGCAATTAGTTATGAACAAAATGGAAATTTGGCAAAATGTTTTTAAAATTCTCAATTTTCAAAGTTCGGGTCTTAGAATTGTCGGTGCAATTTTTCACATTTTTATGACAATTGCCAAAACCCATATTTACAGGCACCTGCTCAGCTTTCAAGTGACCCCATAAACCCCATAAATTATCCCAAAATAGAAACTACACCCTTCAATATATAAGAAACCAACTTTAAAAAACCCTTTAGGTGTTTTACAGGGGTTAAAACAAATTGGAGATGGAATTTACAATTTGTATATTTATGGACAATACATTAATTTTGGCCCCAAATTTTTTAATTCACATGACGAAAAGCTCCAAGTTTACTACCCAATTTCTCCCGAGTCATTCAGAGCAGATTTGCATTGTCATATTTTACATACTATAAAATGTTTATATTTTTTGTAATGTGGACATATGGAGGCTTATTTTTTCCGCTATGAGAGTCACTTTTCAGGTACATCATTTAGGGGGTTTAAATAACTAATTGATGAGATTTTATTAACTCTTTCTTGGTGAAGAAAAGAAAATCATAAATCTGGTTTAGGCTTTTTAGCTTTTTTTGTTGGCCGTGCCATAAAAATTGATTTGTTTTTGCATCACATAACATTGTTATTTTTCTGTATATGGAGTTGTTTAGGGCTTTTTATTGGTATCATGTTGGGTTAAATGTTACTTTTTGATCCCTTTTTATCTTATCTTTTTTCTTAAGGTTGGATGTGAAAATATAAAAATTTCTGCATGTAATTTTTTAAAACTTTTTTACGGCATTCACCACACGGGTTTAGTACCAATTTTATTTTATTGTACAGGATGTGGCAATACCCAATGTGTAGTGGTTTTGTGGTGATTTTAACTTTTTTATTGTAAAATTAGATTTTTATATCTGATGGGGCATTAGGGGATCTTTATTCATTATTTTAATATTCCATTCTATTTGACTTTTAATTGGACCTCAGGACTGCCATGGAAGCGGTCGGCACTTTCATGACCTGCAAGGTGGATGGCGACCCACCGGGTGAATGCCCAGTATTGCTCCATAGATGCCGTGGTCACCATGACCGCAGCATCTATCGGCACTTCCATGACCTGCACGGTCGATGGCGACCCACCGGGTGAATGCCCAGTACTGCTCCTTAGACGCCGTGGTCACTATGACCGCAGTGTCTATGGCGTTAAACAGCCAGGATGCGGGAGCTCCACTTTCATATACAGCCGAGCTGCCTCTGCAGTGGCACGGGCTCTGCTACTGAGCCCGGGCGATCGCTTAGATATACATGTACGTCGGGATGCGGCAAGGGACCAAAATTTTCGACGTACTTGTACATCTAATTGTGACAAGGGTTATGATCCGGCTTTACTTTAAATCAGACTTTAGAAATGTCTTCTGTTATTTTTCAGACTCTAAAGTTCCAGATGGAGCGGTACCAGTACACGGAGATCCAATTAAAGAAAACAGATGCTGAAATTTTTTTGTCCGTCTCTGAAGAAGTCACTAAAGATCCCGTCTGGACGACTCATCTGAGACAAAGTGCGGCTTCTACTTTACTTTAATTCCATTCCATATTAAATTTATATTAATATTGGTATTTATGTGTTTATGGTTTAGGTGACATAAAGAACATTATACAATCACCATTACAGCTTACACTACATGAAGGTAGGTGAATGTTTAAGGGGCCATTCTAGTCCTTATATAAGGGGATTACTTCTTGAAATTTTTTAGATTTATTGTTGTGGACAACATTAATATCACCCCTGACTTCACATGCTAACACTTGTCACTCACTAGAAAGTTAGTCATTGACTACAGGACCGATCATACAAGGGGAGAAACGAAATCTAGTAACTTAAAGGTGAAGACTTGAAATATGTAAATTAAGCGACTTGTCTTTGTCAAGGGTGTATGGAGAGGGCTCAATGGCTGAGTCCTCTCCATACAGGCAAGATGTCTGCTGTTGGCTAAACTGTTAGTTGCTGCGGTCAAACCCAACAACAGCGCCACACATGGGCGTCGCCATAGTGGTCTGCCGGTTAGTGCCCCCCACGGTGTCATCAGAGGGTGCCGATTGATTGTACCAACATAAAGAATAAATCACATCCTCTCTTTGCTCGTGAGGCGGTTGTTCGGGATGAGACAACCAAAGCAGCAGATGGAGCCTCGGGTGCTTCTAGGGTTTTTTTGGTGTCTCCACCTGAGATCATGTTTACTTCACTTTTACATTTGCCCCTCTTTATAGATTGGCAGCACATTGTGCAAATGACACGTTATGCCATGGGCAACCTATGGACGTGGTAGTTCCCGCACAATGGTATAGAATCCCATGGTTCCTTGTAGTTCTGTAAAACATTTGGAAGCTTTGGTTATCATTCGCAGAGATACTTTACCAATTCCATATATCAATGGGAAAGCGAAGCTATCTAGAATGAGTGTCATAGATTATGTGTGTGTGGTTGTTCTATAAAGTTATATTATCTAATGGGATCATGACCTTCTGACCTGGTGGCACTTAGGGAATGTAGATCTTTTGTGTGTGTTTCATATTTTATGGTATGTCTGTAGTAGTTTAGAAAAGTTTTTGCAGATTGATCGTATTTCTCATCACAGGAGCCGGTGCATCTCTTCAAGAGCAAAGACTCCATTTTGTGGATGAACATCGAGCAGATCTGATCCAAATGATCTCTGTGGTAGACCCGGTTCTAGATGATCTCCTGGGTCCAAATCTATTAACATATGAACAATATCAGACCGTGCGCAGCCAAAACACCAACCCAGAACAGATGAGGAGACTCTATGATTTTATTAGAGCCTGGGGTAATAAGGACAAGGACAAAGTCCTCCAGAGTCTGAGGAAACACAACCGTCCCATCATCAGGAAGCTGGAGAAAAAGGCTTCCCGTGAAACTTCACAATTTTTAAGACTCTTTAAATGCATGCTCTACTGAAGACGAATCCTCTTTAATATGTAAGGATGCCAGCATTGGACTTACCTTCTCAAACCTGACAAACCTTGTTTGTCAGTTCAGGTTTGGATTGGCGCCAAAAAGAACAAGATGATCCTCCCCATGGGTCCAGGTTCTAACACAAATATCCAACGTGGAGGTCAGTAGTGTCTATTTTCTGGGGTTAAGAGTGAAAATGGCCTAAACCACTTCTCGAGATAATGGACAGGGCAACAGAAATGCGTGGAAGCCTTCTGATGGTCCTGTATTTTAGGGGGTCAGATAGTGGCCAGCAAATTAGCATAAAGGTGGTCAATCCAATATATGACCTTCCCAGATGGTTGATTATTTATATTGTCCCATAAATATGCAAATCTTTGGACCATACTATTTACATTGTATAGCAATACAAATATGAAGAATGATTACAGTGGTGGAAGCAAAGTATCACCGAACAGAAGACCCAAGATCGGAGAAGAGCTGGCGGAGGCGATACAGAAGGAAAAGTAATATTTAACCTTTGAGGAACCTTTTGTTTTCTGGTTCTTCTGCTCTCGACCATTGATGACTTCACGTTCATTGCACATGTGAAATCTGAACCAATCCTGGCTTTCATAAATGACTGCAGAGGCCAAGGGTTTCATCATGGGGCACATCGATCATAGGCTGGTGCTAAGCTCACCAACCTATGATAGTGCCCCTTACCATGAGCAGGATCTATCAGGAGGCTGCAGCTTCAGTAGTGGATTATAATACAGGCGGTTTGGGTCTTCTAAGGGCTCAAGGCCACCCAAACCACCCACCAGGACCTTCACCCATGAAATCCTTGTACATCTGTTCCTGCTCTCATTACACATGTACACACATATACATAGATGATTTCATAGCCACAGTGTCCACAGCATCCTGTTCAGCAGGGATGCCCTAATGGAGATGTTGGTTTGAGATGGAGGACCTCCTCGTACTGCTGTTGGATAGCAAGGCATCACCCTATGGAGCAGCCATCAGCAAGTCAATGACCAGCAGCTGTACGGCTTCTGCTGCTTGTTGTAGGACTGGGACTCTTGTGAAGCTGTGGGACCAAGGGCGTATGTCACGGGTGACCTGCAATCCATGTTGCGGATGGCGGGTGCACCCGTGCACTCCTCGGTCCCAGTCCGGACCTATGGCACGGGTGCCCCCATGATCCAAGATGCGGATTGCCATATAGCCTGGCGACTCCCAGCATCCCCTGCCGGATCTTCCTACCTTGGCTGCCATCGCGGGCCTAGTTGCAACCGTGGAGCGACCTGGTGGCTCCCTGACGCAGCAAGACCATCGTGCTTTGCGGCGAGCTCTGACGAAGGCCAGTAGTCCACTTAGACTCCGCTCCTGGTTTGCGGCTAGCATCGTTATTCCCCACGGTGGTCCAGGGAGTCCACTGACATCAGTCCCAAGGGACTATTCCCATAGACTGTAACAGCATCGAGCTGACTCTCCGTAACATTTGAGGTGAATCCTCTCGTTCTGCAGTGGAGCAGTGTACTATCTCCGTTAGTAGAAATGTGAATAAAAATCTGGTAGTCTAGTCTTTTAATGTTTTAAGAAAATATATACAAAATATTAATAACATTTTCATACAACATAAATTATATGTATCAAAATTGTCATGGAACGTCAAGTAGACATTGACAGAATAATTTTTTCTCAGAGACACTGAGGTTCTTGTTTGATCTTGTTCTATCCATATATCTGAGCGAGCCCCATCCTCATGGCCATCGTCAGGGAAACATCGCAGAGCCCTCCACCGTACACACAGATATTAGTTTATTTCAATATCCCAGATACTTCCACATTATCACAAGGTTTAGGCGACGCGGAGAACATCCACAGGTACTTGTGGTGACTGTTGAGGTGGAACCGGAAAAAAAACTCAAAGGAATGAAAGCCATTGATTCCTGCAGGTGGTTTTCGGAACATCATTGGTCCACATACAGTAGATACAAGGAGATTAGAACATAGAATTTAGGACATTCCATAGCAAAAAGTGGAGATGTCATTATGATGCAACAGCATAACCCGAAACTTTTGTTGGAAAGAGGGACAAAAGATGCAGAGGACTATGTGAGCTTTGGAAATTTTTTTTACCCTAAGCCATGGCTTTTGCCTCGAACCTACTGCACCTCCCCCTACACATAGTATAATTTCCTATTTAGTACCCTCCATTTTCCCCTCACATGGTGTCCCCCAGCTCCCTGTCACATTGTAGCCCCTATGATACTGTCCCCCCAGCAGCTCCCCCTCATATTTAAGCCCCCATATATTGTACCCCCCAGCAGGTTCCCCTCCTATTGTGTCCGCCCAGTAGCTCCCGTTTTTGAGCAGCTCCCCCTGTTATTGTGCCCCTATCCTATCGGAGATTTCAGTCCATGTACAGTACACACCTACTGTGCCCAGATATGGTTGTCAAAAAGTGCCAATCATCTTCTTGAAGTGTCTGTATTCTCAGAATTTGAGGACAATTGTCAACCGGGTTTGTTTTTCCTTCTTCTTGATAAACTCTGCAGTGCATATGGATGCGGTACTACTTGATACGGTTCTCCACTTGTGATTCGGCTTTACTACAGCAACATAAAGAAATACAGTTCTAGAAAGTCCTTCATCCCACACGATTGCTGATTTTCCTGTATAAAGGGTATTTTTGGTATCACAAAGTCATACATTACCCTTTAAATCTATATATGGATGTTACTCCTGACTGAAGTCTTGAAAAACAAAAAAACTAAGTTTTTTGGCATCAAAATATTTTATGGCCTTGTATATGATTTTGATGCTGATCTGTGTAGAAAAGTTTCACCATAGAAAAGTAACAAAAAAAACAGAACAAGGTCTAAGCTGAAGACCAACAACAGACATTTGCTTTGTGTTATTTTTCTATGGGCTGTTTCACATTAGTTTGTGATCAGTGCCGTGCCATGGATGTGATGAGTACCATGCCATGGACGTGATGAGTGTTGTGCCATGGACGTGACCAGTGCCATGGACATGACCTGTGCCGTGCTATGGACGTGATCAGTGCCGTGCCATGGATGTGATGATTGCTATGCCATGGATGTGATGAGTGCCATGCCATGGACGTGACGAGTATTGTGCCATGGACGTGACGAGTGCCATGGACGTGATCAGTGCCGTGCCATGGTAGCGTCCATGTCCAAGGGGAACTGGAAGATGACTTTGGAAGATTTTCTTTCTCCTTCCTTAATTATCTTGGCCACGGGATAAGACCCATTCACACTGAGTATCTGCAGAACAGTACAAGCTACACGTGACCTAGAACATGTCATGTTTAACCATATACAACGACAGCCACACAAGAGAATCAACAAACGCTCTGTGGATGTAACATATTGGAGGTCATTTACTAAGGGCCCGATTCGCGTTTTCCTGACGTTTTACCCGAATATTTCCGATTTGCGCCGATTTCCCCTGAATTGCCCCGGGATTTTGGCACACGCGATCGGATTGTGGCGCATCGGCGCCGGCATGCACGTGACGGAAATAGGGGGGGCCTGGCCGAATGAAAACCCGACGGATTCGGAAAAACCGCCGCATTTAAAAAAAAAAAAAATCTGTCGCGGAGCTTGCACTTACCTTCACTCAGCCCGGCTCGGTGAACTCCAGCGCGTTCTGATGCTTTTCAGCGCAGCAGCGCCACCTGGTGGACGGCGGAGGAACTACCTTAATAAATCCCGGCCGGACCCGAATCCAGCGCAGAGAACGCGCCGCTGGATCGCGATTGGACTGGGTAAATAAATCTGCCCCTTTATGTTGTCTTCTCTTCCAAGAACTACATGCCCCACCAGGAGAAGCAGGAGTCATGGATGGACCTCAACATGGGTCATACCTCACCTCAATAGTGTCTTGGGAGCTGTATAGGGGCAGCTCTGCAGTGAAGGCGGTCTCTCCAAGCTTCATCTGGATTGAGACATTCATTTGATGAGAAGAATTTGAAATGTTGATGTAACCTATGATTGTCCCAGGCAGAGCGATGATCTTCAGCTGGAGAACAAAAAGACATTTTGATAAGGAAGATCATTTATGACAGATTTGAAGTAAACACTTGGATCTGGCCAACTCTTATTGTGGGTGGAATAAAGGACCTCTACATCTGAGGTCTAGTACTTGACTGACCATACAATGGATACGGATGGTCTACATCATTCTTCTGTGCCCTACCTGGGATGGGAAGAGTAATTATCAATGACAACACTTTACCAAGAATCATTTGGGTCACAAGCATTTACATTGCAAGATCTGAAGCTCTACAGAACTTGTGTAAATTCTGAAGGATATCTGGTGAGAGAGAACAGTAAGTGTTCAGTTTTTACCCACATTCCCACCATGGGGGAACTATCATAACACAAACACACTCATATGGGACACGACGTGTCTATGGGTGTGGGTCTACATAGTTGGGTCAGTACTATGGTCATTAGTGGGTCAGTACTATGTTCATATGGGGTCATTATAGTATTGTTGGTCAATACTATGGTCATTTAGGGTCATATGTGTGTCAATAACTATGGGTCATATGGGGTCAGTATGTGGGTCAGTACTAGCTGTCAGTATGGGTCCGTACATGTCGTAAATATGTGTCAGTATATGGGTCATATATGGGTTCGATAGTGTGTATCTTGGTTCAGTATGTGGGTCAGTACAATGGGTCAGTATGTGGGTCAGTACTATGGTCAAGTCAGTGCTATGGGTATACTTGTGTCCAGTACTTGGGTCATATTAACTATTGGTCAGCTATGTGTGTCAATAACTATGGTGTCAGTATGTGGGTCAGTACTATGGTCTTAGTATGTGGGTCAGTACTATGGGTCAGTATGTGGGTCAATACTATGGGTCAGTATGTGGGTCAGTATATGGCTTACATAAGAGACTCCTCCACAACAATCTCCGTCGGACTCTCTATACAGTGACACCACATCCCTCCTGTAGCTTGGGTCTTTGTACCCTCAGATTAAGAAGGCAGGTTCACACACTCCTCTCTCCACTCCCACGATCGTGTAAGAGCGTCTGCTCTGTTTTGTCGAAGAGACAACTGCAACCACAATCATCTACCTATGTCAGAAACTGTAACAAACAGTATCAAAAGTGATCAATCTAGGGTTTATCTTTCCTGGGGTTTTGTTAATTAGAGAAAATTTATTTTATTAGTTTTTCTCAATAAGAGTTTTTCCAATTGCATAACTGGAAATGCAGCTACAATTGCCCCGAGAACTGCCCCTGGGCATTGCATTGCATTTGTAAACACCACTATGTACGCACCATGAGGATCTAGAGAGCAGACAAGGATTAGTAACAGAAAAAGTACGAAAAGAATTGAAATTTTACAGAATAAACCAAAAACAATACAAAACGGTCTCACCTTTCTTCTGCAGTGTCACCTCATCCACCTATCGATAAAGGAATAAAATCATCTTAACTCATGGAGGAAAGAAGAATAAGACTCTACTCGCTTCAGTCTTCTTAGAGTTACAATACGATTGTGAAATTTGGGCGCTTGGCTTTTGTGTACAAAAGGCACTGGCCCATGATGGATGCAGCCAGAGAACGGGAGCGTGGGGAGAGGTGAGTATACGTATGTTCTTTATTATTTTCATAGCCCCGCCCCCAGCCATTACGAAAAAACCACCTCCCAGGTAACCCCTTTAATCTGTTTGGTATCTGATACTCAGGGCAATTGAAGCTGTAGGACCCCAATGACTAATCTGTTCAAGCACTAACAACTATTTATTACTTCTAACAAAATCCTCACCTATCACACACAGACAACCGTTTTGGGCCACTTAAGGAATTTCCAGTCTTTATGGCCCTGGATCCTCTTAAACTTACCCATTATTGACGGCCCCCTCGGCAATCATTGACCTCAAGATGACAGACTGCCAGGAGGTGTCAACTATTTCTGTTCGTCTTCTGTGCCTCTGGACGGCCACTGATTGGCTACATCTTTGTAAAAACCGACACTTTGACCCGATGGGAGGTCCTATTACATGGAGATGAGGCGGAAACATAGTGGGAACGATATAAGGAGCCGTTAATCGATTTTTAATTCCTTCCGTTTTGTCCCCCTGCCCACGCAACTTGAACTAACCCGCTGTGCTATTTTTGATGGTCCATATCACCCCATAAGAGTATCTCCAATCTCTTACCTCGCTCTACCTTAAGTCCTGGGGCAATTATCGCTGTGGTGATATTCCATTTGGGTGGAGAGTGGAAGAGTGTTCGCCTGTGGAGGCTGGGTTAGTGACCGGGGGTCAAAATTCCTTCCCCATTATATCCTTAAAAAAATACAAAAAATACATGAATGAGCTATATATTTAAAACAAAATGATGACTGGTGACAATGGAGGTGACTATTACAGTCAAGGTATCTCTGGAAGATCAGACAGTGTATTAATCACTGTATACAGGCAGACATGACTAACCCAGTGACATGGCAGCTCGCCTGTGTATGGGGGGTGGGTTAGTCACAGTAGGGTCAGAGACCGATGCTGACCGCCTACCTCTTGCTGCTGATTTAGTAAAGGTATGCGACACCAGGACATGGCAGCATGCGCTGTGTATGGGTGTATCACAGAGGGTCAGAGAGTGCCCATGCTGACCCCTGACCAACTGCTTTGCTATGATAGAAACGGTTTCAGCGCCACAACGGAACATGCAGCTACTCGGTGTATGGGGTGTATTCACAGATGGGTCGAGAGCCCATGCATGACCCTGACCACTGCTGCTATGATAGAATAGGGTGTCAGGACACACGTACATGCACTTGCTGTGTATGGGGGTGTAGTCAACAGAGGGGTCAGAGCACCCATCGCTTGACCCCTGACCACTGCTGGCCTATGATAAGAAAGTGTCAGACTCACCATACATGGCAGCCGCTGTGTATGGAGGTGTATCACAGAGCGGTCAAGTGCCCAGCGACCCCTGACCACTTAGCTAATATGAAAGGTTTCAGGACACACATACATGCGCTCGCTGTGTATGCGGGGTGTAGTCACAGAGGGGTCAGAGCACCCTGCGACCCCTGACCACTGCTGGCCTATATAGAAAGGTGTCAGGACACAAAAGGAATGGCAGCTCGCGGTTGTATGGGGGTTGTCACAGAGTTCAGAGCGCCAGGCTGACCCCGACCACTGCTGCTATTGATAGAAAGGTGTCAGGAACACAGGACATGGCAGCTCCTGGGTGTATGGGGGGTGTAGTCACAGAGGGGTTCCGAGCACCTTGCTGACCCCTGACCACGGCGTGCTATGATAAAGGTGTCGACACCAGGACATGGCAAGCTGCTGTGTAATGGGGGGTGAGCCACAGAGGGGTCATGAGCGCCCATGCTAGACCCCTGACCACTGCTGTCTATTGATAAAAGGTGTCAGGACACATAGGACATGGCAAGCTCTCTGCTGTTATGGGGTGTAGTCCATAGGGGTCGAAGCGCCCAGTGCTTGACCCCTGCCACTGGCTGGCCTATATAGAAAGGGTCAGACACACAGACTGGCAGCTCGCTGTGTAATGGGGTTTAGGTCACAGAGGGGTCCAGAGCGCCCATCTGACCCATGACCACTGCTGACTATGAATAGAAAGTTCAGGACACACTAGGACATGGCGCTCGCGTTGTATGGGGGTGTAGTCACACGAGGGGTCGAAAGCCCATGCTGACACCCTGACCAACTGCTGGACTATGATAGAAAGGTGTCAGACCACAGCATGGCAGTCTTGCTGTGTATGGGGGGTGTAGTCACAGGGGTCAAGCACCCCTGCTGCACCCTGGACCACTGCTGGCTATGATATAAAGGTGTCAGGACACACCGGACATGGCAGCTCGCTTGTAAGGGGGGTGGTAGTCACAGAGCGTCAATGCCCATGCCGACCCCTGACCCACTGCTAGCTCATCATAGACAGGCTCAGGTACACACAGGACATGGTCAGCTCGCTATGTAGGGGTGTGTAGTCAAAGAGGTCTAGCTCCCATGATTACCCCTGACCACTGCTGGCTATGATAGAAAGGTGGGGTCAAGGAACACACGTACATGGCAGCTCGCTGTGTATGCGTGTGTAGTCACCAGGGTGTCAAAGAGCACCCATGTACCCCTGACCACGCTTGCTATGATAGAAAGGTGTGTCAGGACACAAAGACAATGGAGCTTCCGCTGTGTATGTGTGGGTTTCAGTCACAGAGGGTCAAGAGCATCCCAGCTGACCCCTGACCGACTGCTAGTCTAATGATAGAAAGGTGTCAGACCCCACAACATGGCAGCTCGCTGGGTATGGGGGTGTAGTCACAGATGGGTCACGAGTCGCCCATATCTGCTCCCTGACCACTGCTCTGTTCTATGGGAATTAGAAAGGTGTCATGACACATATGACTGGCAGCCTCTCTGGGTATGGGGGTGTAGTCACAGAGGGGCGAGCGCAGCTGCCCCTGCACATGGTTCTTGATACGTTTCGGACACAGATGCACCTCTGTAGGGTTCCAGAGGTCGGCGCCTGGCTACCATTACTGCGCATGATGAAGGTGCCAGGGAACACAGACTGGCAGCGCTCGCTGTGTATGGGGTGTAGTCACAGAGGGATCAGAGTGCCATGCTGACACCGCTGACCACTGCTGCATGAGGATAGAAAGGGTGTCATGACACAAGGACATGGCAAACTCTGCTGTGTAATGGGGGGGGTGTATTCCACAGTAGGGTCAGAGAGCCCATGCTGACCCCTGACCACTGCTGTCTATGATAGAAGAGTTGCAGGACACCAGGACGGCAGCTTCCTTGTATGGGGGGTTAGTCACACGAGGCGGTCAGAGCTGCCCATCTGACCCTGACCACTGCTGGCTATATAGAAAGGTCGCAGAGACACACAGACATTGTGCGCTCGCTGTGTATGGGGGTGTATGTCACAGAGCAGGTCAGAGCCCATCTAATGCCCTGACCACTGCTGCTAAGATAGAAAGGTCAGGACCCCAGGAGACATGTGCAGCTGCGCTGTGTATGGGGGGTTAGTCACAGATGGTTCAAGCCCCGTGACTGACCCCTGCCACTGTGTGCTGGCTATGATAGAAAGGTGTCAGGAGCACACGGACATGGCAGCCGCTGTGTAATGGGGGGGTAGTCACATGAGGGTCAGAGCCACCATGCTGAACCCCTGACCACTGCTGCCTAGGATAGAAAGGTTGTCAGGACCACAGGACTAGCGCAGCTCGCTGTTAGTGGAGTGTAGTCACGAGGGGTCAGAGCCCCATGCTTACCCCTGACCACTGCTGACTATGATAGAAGGTGTCAGACGCACACAGACATGGATTGCAGTGGAGCACAGTGTCAGCCGGGTGCACTCCTGGCTGATTTGTAAGAATCAACATCACAGACAGGAGTGTCGTGAGGTGGTGAAGTCGCCCCATGCTGACCCTGACCACTGCGGCTATGATAGAAAGGTTCGACACACAGACATGGCGCTCGCTTGTTTAATGGGGGGTGTAGTCCACAGAGGTCAGAGCACCCATGCTGACCCCTGAGCCACCTGCTGCGATTTTAGATAAAAAGGTCGTCAGGACCACAGGACATGGCAGCCGCTTTTAATGGGGGGTTAGTAGTCCACAGAGGGCAGAGCGCCATGCTGACCCCTGACGCACTGCTGGGCTATTTAAAGGTGTCAGCCTCATGCATGGCAGCTCGCTGTGTATGGAGGTATGCCTATCACATGGAGATATCAGAGCGTCCCATCTGACCCCTGACCACTGCTTGCTATGATAGAAAGGTGTCAGGACACATGACACTGGGCAGCTCCTGGTTGTGTGGGTGTAGCACAGAGGGGTCAGAGGCCGAGGCTGACCCCTGACCACATGCTGGCTATGTTAGAAGGTGTCAGTACCACAGCGGACATGGCAGCGTTCGCTGTGGTATGGAGGGTAGAAGTCACAGAGAGTCAGACTGCTGACCCATTCTGACCCTGCGTGCTATTTGATAGAAGGTGGTCAGGCACACGGACAGGCAGCCCTGTGTCATGGAGGGGTAGTCACATAGGGGTCAGAGGCCCAGCTGACCTCCTGACCACTGCTGGCTAGGATAGAAGGTGTCGTACCCACAGGACATGGCAGCTCGCTGTGTATGGAGAGGTGTAGTCCGGAGGGGTCAGAGCGCCATCTGCTACCATGTGCGGCTATGATGAAAGGTGTCAGGACACAAGGCTTGGCAGCCTCGCTCGTGTATGGGGGGTTGGTAGTCACAGAGATGTCCAGGCCCCCATACTGTACCCTGGACCACTGCGGGCTGATGATAAATAGTGTCAGGCACACACAGGACATGGAGCATCTCGTGTAGGGAGGTGTAATCACAGAGGTCAGAGCCGTCCCATGACTGACCCCTGACTGCTGCTATGAGAGAAAGTGTGTCAGGACACAGGACATGGCAGCTCGCTGTGGATGAGGGGTGTATTCCACAGAGGGTCAGAGCCCCATGCTGACCCTGAACCCGGCTGGCTATGTAGAAAGGTGTCAGTGACACACATGGACATGCAGCTCGCTGTTATGGTGGGGTGTATCACTGGGGGTCAAGCGACCCATGCTGACCCTGACCACTGCTGGCGTATGATATAAAAGGGTTCAGGAACACGACAGCAGCCGCTTGTATGGAGCACGGTCCGACGCCCATCGGCCTACCATCTGCTGCTGTAAAGGGTGTCAAAAACTAGGCGCTCTTAAGAGTCAAGAAGGCAGGACCATGCTGCACCGACGGCTATTATTAGTCAGCCACCATGTTGTCATGATGTGATGCTATGTAGGTGTAAGAAAAGTATTATATGAAGTTAGATTACCAACCACCAAAAACAGAGATACATTTACAAGCTGGAATGTCCACAGAATTCAGGCGTAATTTGACCAACTTTAAAGCAGTCAGGGAGTCAATGGATGGCGGCGGCAACTGGCAGGATTTTTAAATCTGTTCAAATTAAGCCGTAAATTCTGGTTGGATCTTCACAAGCTGAGAATTCTTCTCTTTTTGGATTTAACTTGGCCCACAGCATCGTGGTAGTTTGTGTCTGTGATGAAGCCCCTGAATCAAAACATGGTCGGCTGACAAACCTTTTTCAATACAGACCCACCACCTCCTGCAGATCCATAGGAGATGCTGCCCTGAGGATTCTACTCGAGGACGAGAGACACAGCGTTACTCCTTACTTCCTCTATCGTTCCTCTTAATTCGTCTGCACCACTCCCTGAACATCTGTTTCCTCTGGTGATAACTTCCTGTCGGTGCAACGAGGAAACAACATATAAAGTTTCTCCGCTGTGTTGTAACGGGAAGGGCTCTGGCCTTGTTTTTGTAGCTGGGAGGATCGGCCCTTGTGTTTGTAAACGGAAGGATCGCTCCTTGTGTTGTACTGAAGGATCTGCTCCTTGTGGTTGTAAACGGAAGGGATCTGGCTCTTGTAGTTGTACTGGGAGGGATCTGCTCTTGTGTTGTAACGGGAAGGGATCTCGCTCCCTTGGTGTTGTAAACGAGGGGTCGATGCTGCTGACATCGCTTAACAGATTTCTAGTAACGACCAAGTGAGAGAGGACTGGAAACCATCAGTATTCGTTGTCTAAGAGCCTTGGCGGACTAATAAATGGCTGAAATCCTGGTTAAGCAGTTTTATAGAACCCTATTTTTTTATTTATTAGCACAGTTGTCCCGTTTGATGGTAATAACTTGGAAATGGGAGTACATTACGGAGCGGGGTAACATAGTGTTCCCTGCGCATCCACCTTGCCAAGGTTAGAGAGAGTACACAGTTGTGTGAAGAGCCCAATATAAACATAACTTTTAATAAGATCAAATCAATAGTCAGTATAACAATAAACAAAGAAGCTTACTAAAGCAAACGCGGCAATAGATCGCTAAGAGTGTTAATACCGTAGGGCACCAAAAAACGTCCTACACCCTCAAGGAGAAATCTTTTTCTCTCAAACGACAAGATCATGTACCTGTCTACGTGATATACAAGTTTCTCACATGGCAGTCCTCGTAAACATCAAGGCAGGTCTAGGGGACCATGTCTCAGTTTATCTGATATATGAGTGTTCCTAACCAAGCTTCACTTGTGTGGATGAGTGAGCCGTGAGGTAGAAGGATATTATTCACAAATACACAAAGGGAGAGGTATTGCCTTTTCAGGGCATCACAGTGCGGGGTCACTAATTTCATCCAAATGGTGTATACGGGGGTCCGCTGTTATGTCTAAAGAGCCTCACTCAGGGCCGTCACTATGCGGGAAATGTAAACTTGGCAAATTTGATGAGTTTCTAGATGAACATACCACACATGCGCCCTCAGAAGAAGAGCTGCAACATCTTATTTCCTTTCCTGCCTGTCTGTGGAAACTGATAAACGTTTTTTAGAGGATGCCAAGTTTGAGACGCTCATAGTGCAAGTAATCGCATGTTCTACTCAATTTCTCTGCCTCCACTCCTGACTCTCTCACTTCTGATCAATGGCTTTTCCTTGTGAATATGTTTTTACCATGTTACCATTGCCGTGGTCGTCGGCATTTTAACAAAACTACTTTTTGGGGGAACAAAACAAAAAAACCTTAACGATGAATGACCTGGTTCAAACGTGTTCCTTTGTCCTGAAACCCTGTTAATAGACGCAGACGCTTTCCTGCACTTGGCAGTGATTTCCCTGGCTTCATCTCTTGCTACTTGCTCGATCAGCATTACAGTAACTGAGGGTACTTATCAGACCGATCGGTGCTGGTCTGATGACGATGAACCCCATGATTGGACCAATGACGTTGTTTCCAGGAAACATGTGGGCCACATTTAGCACTTGTTTTTTCTGTTGTTTTTGTGGCGCCTTTTTCGTTTTTTTTATAGGCGCACCGTTTTGTTGCGCCCTGTTTGCGATTAAACGCAAATTAGTGCCCGCGCAGCAAATAACCACGTTTCCCTCATCTATCGTCTCATTCCAGATGTTTGCGCACCTAATGATTGTCATCACTGTGCGACTTTGTAATTAGGCGCAAAAACTGCGTCAAAAACACTCGCTCCAGCCGAAGGTGGTTTACTGATAAGAAAGCAACGAGCCCCGTTGCAGAACAGCTCATTTCTAGCCAGCAGAGCGTCGCAGCCATACACCTAGAACAGTGATGTCTACCATGGCACTGTGGCACTCACGAGCCCTTTCCGTGACACTCAGTCCATCACCAGATATGTCAAGCATCTTCCCCTGGCCGTCCCATACATTCCAGACTTGCTGTGCAACCAGAGGTATTTTAAAGTGAAAGCTCGACCTGGGACTATTTCTCTGTCTTTATTGATGTTCCTCAGGTGCTGGTATCAAGGAAAACTGTGACGAGAAGAGAGTTAAGAATCACAATTTAAATTCTGTGTTTGCACTTGCCCGATAAATAAGTAGCGTCTTTGTGTAAGTTTGGGCACTCCGGGTCCTCTAAAAGCCTTGCCATCACGCACTAGAACACTATAAGTATGATACATTCAGATACTTACAGACATGGCTGAGAGCTCAGACCTATTACAGTTCACATTCCATTCTATTTTACAAACATTTCTGCAAAATCCTGACTCAGAGCAAGAGAGCTCAAAGTTTGCAGAACTTTGCAAAAGTTTGCAGACTGTTCAATACTACATACAAGTGTCCCCCCTGTATGTCCCCCATGTATTCGCACAGTATCTAGGGGGATACTGTGCAGAATTAAGGGGTGCACAGGAGACCGGCACTGGCGGATCCCCTCAGGAGAAGCCCCTGCTGAGGAGGTCACTGGGTGCAGGGTGTCACCACCTGGTGTGCTGCTGTGAGTTTATCTTCATTCTGGGCTGTGGAGCAAGAGGAGCTTGTAGTCAGGATCACATGTAAGTGCCTGATCATCTAACATTGAGCCTAACTCGCCGCAAACTGTGTTAAATTAAATGATTAATAGAGCAGGAAGTCTACCTTATCACAGAATGGTTGTACCTTGTGATAATTCTGGCAACAGTGCGCCAGAATTTAGGCGCAACTACAACCTTAGGCGGCACAAAGTGATAAATGTGGCCCAATTTTTAAAAAAATTTCCTCGCCCACCTGTACAACCTAATCGTTATCTGACAAGGAGAAAGAAGATCGGATGTTTGGCTCTGCTGTGGTTTCTGTCCTCTCACACCTGACACGAGCCAATCTAAATGTTAAAAAGAACAAAAACAATTGCAAATATACAATTAAAGTCACATTGAAATCATACCATTGCATAAAATCCATTCGATATGACTTTTCACAAGATCACACTCCATCCCGTCCCTGTCTCTCTCGTTCACTTCGTCGTTTCTATATCCATTTTATGAACAAGGCCATAGGCGTAGAAGGTAGTGGAATATCGCGGAGGAGGGAATGGAGGGTGGGTGTTGAGGTACGTAATGGGACATACATTCCAGGTTTCGTGGGGGTGGGGGAGGGGGGGTGACAAGAAGTGAGCTGAAAAGTAGAAGCCATTTAATATGTCATGTGGAATTGCCGTAACCGACCCAGTCGGTTTTCCAGGTTTTTGTTTGAATTTAGCGAGTGGCCATGCAAAACAGGACTGTGAGCGTCTTCCATCATGCAAGATTCCGTTTACTTTTGTGATCCCCACCAACTAGGTTAAATAGCTTGTGGAGGTGGTCTGCTTCACCAGATATGGGAATCAGGATCGGGCCGCTATTATTAAGAAACGCATAGTGACTCTTTGTAAGTCCTGGCCAAGACATCACAATGGTGGAGGATTATGAAGAGGATCCCGTCTCACAGAATCGCCACAGTACTGGGAAATAAGGCGTCTGCAAAAAGGGGGTAAAGGACCTCGTGCATGACCAAAAATATATTAAAAAAATCCCCTCCTCCTCTCCATCAGCACGTGGGGTACCAGCGGGAAGATGGTGTGTAGTCAAAGGGACCCTATACCACCTGAACATGAGTTGTGGCCCCTGCCTCCTGATATCTGAGCTTCAAAACCAAAGAGTATCAAACGATATTAAGTCCCATAAGTTAATACTCTTATTGAAAAATCACATAAAATACATAACAAATACCATTAATTGAAACCTTACAAAAATAGTATACGTAGGAGCTGGCCGGCATTTATCGCTGATATTCGTAAAAGTGCCGACGCACTTGGCCATAACTCCCCTTTTGCTTTGCCATCAGCATGTTTTAAGGAAATCACTTGTCCTCCAACCAGGAGCTCATCCGTTGGTGTACCTTGTGTTATTCTCCCTTCCTTATTTTGCCCAATACATGGATCTTCTCTAGCTTTTTGTTTCCCTTTCCTTCGACGGGAGCCATAGATGGATCTGTAAAATATCCAATGTTTGCTTTGGCCGTTCCCATTCAATACATGGGTCGCTCCCTTCCTCCGTAGTTCTGCCAAAGTAGCGTTCGGGGGATTCAATGCTCACAGCTCTCCCTATTATACCGTGTCATCTAAAGGACGCATTCAATTCCACTCGCCAATAAACTGACAGTCAAGGACGGTTAATCGACATAGAGACCATTGCCTGTGTCAGAAAAGGTGAGGTTGTTCTTTGGCGGCTAGCCGTAATGCTGATGGCGCCAAATCACCCATGGCAAATTAATATGCAGTCTAAGCGTGAAATCATACTGGGCGGTGCAGATTTTACTTTACCCCGACCGCCCACTCGCGAGTCAGCGACGCCTTCTCTGTCGCGGTGGAATTCGGTGTCCGGCCGGGATTCACTAAGGCAGTTCCTCCGCCGGCCACCAGGGCGTGCGTTGCGCTGAAGAGCGATCGGAACGCCTGGAAATACACGAGGCCGATGGTGAAAGTAGTGCAAGCTCCGCGACATAACATTTCCGTTTTTAAATGCCCGTTTTTCCGAAGAAGTCGGTTTTTCGTTCGGCTACGCCCCCCGATTTCCGTCGCGTGCAATGCCGGTACCCGATGACGCCACATCCATCGGCTGCGCCAAAATCCCAGGGCAATTTCAGGTAAAATATCGGAGCAAATTGGAAATCTTCGGGTAACACGTCGGGAAACGAATCAGCCTTAGTAAAATGACCCCATTGTGTAGTAGACTGTAAAATCTTTATCACCCGGGTGTGTAACATCTCTCATGTATCTGTCCATTGGTGATCATGACGTAGCCTTTCAAACCGGCGCACAACTGGCTGTGCACGGAGAGGCCGTGAGGAAGTATCATCGGAGACGAGCACTGTCCTGGCAACATCCAGACCCAACTCTCCTCTCCGTCGGCGGGCAAGAAACCAACGCAGTAAATGAGCCCAGTAAAACCACTTCAGTCGGGGGCTCAGCGGGAATAGTTGGTAGCTAAGTAATAGTCCAAAGAATCAGAGCGGCACTCACCAGTTGCGTGGAGAAATTCTTTTATTGCGGTGTGTACAAAGCCAGAGTCAGGGGCCTAGCGGCGACGGCGGCGGCCTTTCCGCTAGTCACTAGCGCAATCATCACAAGCCGAAGACTTTCGGCTTTGATGATGCCGCTAGACTAGCGCGAAACGTCCCGTCCCGCCAGGCCACGCTCTGCACTTTGTACACAACCGCATAAAAAGACTGTTCTCCACGCTAACGGGTGAGTGCCCGCTCTGTCTTCTTCTGGACTTATTACTTATGCTACCCTGGGATATATACAAAAAAAACAAAATTACAATCCAGCTCTCCCCAGACAAAGCTCTTGTGATTACAGTATGTGGGTGCACACGTGTCTCTAAAGAACCATCTTTAGATAAATTTACCTGTCAATTTTCCCATGTCAGCCGCATCCCAACATTTCCATTTCGTCGTCCACAATACAGAGATGTTGTCTACATTTGTAGAAGAAACTATTGATGGGGAGACCTATTGGATGTTTCTGTTGAAAACAGAACCTCAATGGGTTCTCAACTCCGAAAGATGTGATTTGCGATAACACTATGTTGACCATGCGAGGGATGGAGAATGAACTACTAGTGTTTTAAATCATTGAGCAATCAAGTGCGGTCTGGGCATAGTGAACTGATGGGGGAGGTACAACTGAGGGGGAGCTAAGTATGGGTTAAGAGGTGCGTTCTCCCGTTCCGTCTTCTCTTACGCCTAAGCTTTTAGGTTTGAAATTCTGGATTTGCTATGTGCCTTGCTATCATATACATTTCATGTACTGTTTGTTAATATGGCACTGAATTCATCTGGTCACACCCAATTCAGGAGAGACTGATTCAGGTGCCGTGTTGATGCACAATCGGTATACAAGATGCTGGGTGCACAACCTAAAAAAGCTGCAAACCATGATAGGACGAACGCGTTGTTTTTTGCCTGTTTTCAATGGATCGTGATGTCTGGATTTTTTATGGGATGAAAAAAGCTACTATTTGTATAGCGATTCCCATTGATGTGCTGGAGTTTTTTCCATTTGTATGACGGAAGATCTATGCTAGATCGAGGCCACCGTTAAATCACCTCCCACACTAGATGCCCCTCACGAAATCTTTCTTGAGGTCTAAGAAGATGACAGAGCTCGAGCTTGTCCTGGGTGTGGGAGCTACGAGAGACACAATTGTGTACATGCCGTTGATATTTTGTCCTTTGACTACATATCATTCTCCTCCCAGTCCAGAGTCTACAAATGACCACTGCACCGAGGCAAAGCATACAGATCAAGGTGCCTCTCTATCGTGGGTCAGAGTGTACGACTGATTTGTTGGGTACTTCTGTCTTTAAAATTATATGTCTGGTTCTGACAAAGTGTGGGTTCCTGAATAATCAAACCTAATTTTCTTACCTTTAGCCTGTTAAATAGAGGGACCTTTCTCAAGACTATGCTTGATGGAACCGAAGTGTTACTTGTCCCGGCTCCCCCCCCCCATCTAGACTAGATAGGCTAGATGGGAGCGGCCTTGGTCCTTTAACCCCGAACATAAACGGAAGAAGACGGAGAGAGGCATAAAAGCCAAAGTAAGCAGAAGGGAAAACCCAAAGTCCCTGAGATAAAGCATACAAGGGAACAGTACCTCCCCCTTATTAAGGGAACAAAGAGTAGGGGAACGTAAGGCAATCGACCGGAGCTGCAGTACAACAAGGCATGAAAGAAAAACAATTGCTAATCTTGAGCGGTCACTTCTTTCTTCACACGGATCAATAACGATCATGTACGCTAGAAGAAGGTAAAGGCCCGATGGATGGAACAGGGCTTAGTTGTCAAGTACATCAGTAAAAGTTAAACATTTGAGTAACTAGCTAGCATGGATGTCCCACATGGGGGGCGGCTTATGTTTAGATCTCGGTCTTTAAATGCCTAGAGTCTAACAACTCCCCCTCCTTGAACCTATCTGATTAGAGATCAACCACAGAAGAGGCGGAACCTGATGACTTTTGAGATATACTGACTTCACAGAATGTTTGAGGAGAAAGCCCTCCATGCCGCATTTCCCCACTCGTGCAGTACATTATAACATAAAATTAGCCACAGATAGTTAAATTTTGGTATCTGTAGGGTCCCATGTAGCAACATTCCGGCACAGAACAGTGCAACATTAGTCCCCAGAGGGCAGTATTAACCTGTCTTTGTCCCACTTCCACATAGCAGCAAAGTACTATTACTAAGAACACCCAAGCTAAAAATGTTCATGAACTCTGACAACCCACGGATAATCCGGTCTCAGGGGGTCTACATCATAGGGTTGGAAATGTCACAATCGAAGGGCGTCCCTTGGTCCGATGATTTCGGCAGGCTTCACCATGGCAGTATTACTAACTTTGTTCCACTTCCCACAATCCATGGCCCAATTATACATTAAGAATGACCCAGTAAAATGTCTATGATATCTGAAAACCGACCCTAAGAGACAATTGTATGAGAGAAAACCTAGCGACATCCCGCTTTCATTTCTACCTATCCCTGAAACAATAAACAACTGATTACGTTTGGAAGGTGTTGCTGAGTATCTCCAATATTGGCACCGAGTGCCGGTACACCAATGTTCTTTTACACAGAGGGTTAAAGGTCATCAGTCCTCCTGGTGTAACCCCCGATAAGTCCGGTCCCCCAATCGGGTCACATCAAGGGTTAGAGACAGGCTGGCGGTGGGAGTTGTCACCATGAAGATTGGCATCTCCTTGGTCCTGAGATGTTCTTCGGCGCGAGGGCTTGCGAGGACACTCTAAGCAAGTCCGTTGCCAAGCCATTGTTTGGACAGAGTATTGCATGTATGTTTTAGAACACGGAAAAGTCCAAGCAAAATCGTCAGAATTAAGAATACGAATTTCCATTATTAACGGACTATAAGATGAAGGGGTGACCCCCTTTCTTGTATATGCCATGGAAAGGGGTTGCATTAGGACCTCATACCCAGGTACGGTATACATCCGCCGGTTAATACGTATACTCAGCAAGAACCTCCAGTTGTTAATTTTGCAGGCACCCAGCGCATTATTTTTCTCCTTGTCCGTAAAGTATGAACGGCATAAACATCCCGAGTGGGCCCCAGACTTAGTAGCGACCATTCTGGAAACTTCTGTGGATTCTGTCGATCAAAAGTTCCTAGTGCAGAGCCAATAATGTCAGTAAGATAGGGTATGCTGGGGTAATCATCTGTACGATGTCCCAGGCAAACCCTTATACATATACTTATTACGCCTGCCACGATTTTCTTGACATCTACTAAGAGGGTCAAGTGTTGGATATGTGCTCTAGGACTGAGTCATCTCAATCTCCATAGCTGTGACAGCGTGCATCTAGTGCCGTGGAAGTGTTTCATCAAACTTCAAGTGGAGAGCGAACAACTCTTCCAAGCTCCCTCGTTAAACCACGTCTGTGCCTGTTGTTGTAAAGCTGATATCTCTAATAAGAGAGTCCAGGTCTTGCCTGGTAGGAGGCCTGAATTAGCTCCCTTAAGACTGAATTCCGCTTCGTGGGTTACTCCAGTATCTTTCTTACGGCTGTGTTGAACTTTGTACTGCTGTTTCCCCATGGTGTGGAGGCCTGGGGCGTTTAAGTGTGCCCAGAGGGGAGTCAGAGTGTGAGAGCGACAGTGCTTAGCTCTACCCTACCCCATGTAGTGCTTCGTGCAGGACTGTGGGGCCTGCGACCTGCGGCGGAGACTGTGTGCCAGCTCCTGTGCTCGATGTTGAGACTGCCTCGGAGCCCGCAATGTTTTTTCTGTTCGGGTTGAGAGGCGGGGTACAATTGCCAGCCGGCCATTTGTGGGACGACATGTGGGTCCGCGGCTGAAGAAATCACGTCGATATTCGAACCGGAGGCTGCTATCGGGAAGCTGGCTAGGGAGTTATCATTCCTCTGTGTTCCTCCCCCTCCCGGCGTGCTACATGCTCTGGGCCGCAGGTGAGCCGCTGGACCCGCGTTAAAGCGTCTGAGGCAGTCCTTCTGGGTAACTACTGTACAAATCGGTTCTGTACGGTTTGTTCTTATGAATGAATTTGTATGTAAGTCGAACTGTATATTTAAATAATTGGCAGATCCCTACAAACATTTTTTTTGTATGCCCGTGACAATTGTAGTTCCACCAAACTTTTTTGCTGGTAATGGGGCCAAGGATTAAACATAAGGTTCATTACGACACCGTCACAGCTATACACTTTAAACAACTTCATATATTTTGTAATGTTGTAAAAATCTTGAAATTACAGTTAAGGCGGCCGTTTATAATTGTAATTACCCCATGTTTGATCATCATTTAAGTTATAATCTTAGAACCTTCGTAGATCATATAACATGTATAGTCACTTATGAGCAACCTGAAGAGATCAACATTCATATTTATTCTAGCTATTAGCTCATATTAATCGTTAGTGTCGCTTTATTGATCAATTGGTTTTTTTCTTCTAGTTGGCAATAACTTTTTGCAAAAAAATTTTTTTTTAAAGATAACAAAATAAAAACTAAAGTTGCTGATGTCACGTGTGCTCCTCCTGCGACCCGGGGCTCTTAGATGTGTCCCCGGTTCCCCACCACGCTACATCTGCACCCAACCCGACCTACACCTCCCTCCCCTCCCATACCAACGCTGCTCCCGCCCCCATTCCCTGACCGGCACCGACCACAAGCCTGTCGCAGGCCCAGCCACCCTCGAAATGCGCTATCCCGCCGTGCACCACCGTCTCGACCCCCTATAACTTGCTCGATTCCTGGCCCTCAATAAGGCAGTCACCGATAAGCGTCTGGCTGTCATTCTGTATCACCCGTATCTCGCCGGTCGTGCCTTGTTCCATTGAGAAAGTTGTCCTATTTCCCTCGCTGACGTTTATAGTGATTTCCCGCTTGTGAACTCTATTTCCGTTCCTTCTCAATCCCCTGCTTGGCCCGTCCTGACCGTCCGCTACAACTGCCCCATTCTGAGCTTGACCTCCTACCTGTCCCCGACACGACCGAGTTTGCCTGACGATTCTGTACCCCTAACCTGGCCCGCCACCGCAGGACAAAGTCACGCCTGAGGATACCAGTGGTATCACTCAGCCGCAACAGTTCCAACCTGCTTGGCAGCGGCTCTAGTGAAAAACTGGTGTCCACTGATACACCGTCCTCCCAGGTGTCGGCTTATGGTCATCACCCACCCCCCGCAGTGGTGCAGAGTGAGTCCACTAAACCCCGATCCTTACAGCCCCCAAACCCCCTCCACAGTTATACTGTGTTGAAGAAGCATTTGCTCCAGACTGTGCCCTTCAATTTGTACCGTAGGGTGAGAAAGCGCCACACAGGCGGGCTAAACGGCCCGTCGCCGCGGCCCTGGCAACCTGTCCATGTCTCACGGTTGGTTCCATAACTTTCTGCACGTATCCGGTGAACTGCCACACTTCAAATTTTCTTGGAAAAATATCAAAATGAATCCCAAGTAAAATTCAAAGGGAGGTTTTCATTGTAGACCGTTCTACCGGGAAAGAGCGCCGAGATGGAGCAAAATTACAAAGCATCTGAAAACCTCAACAGGGTATGTCTTCGCTGCCTTTGTGGATCTAGGAGGGCATAAAGAAACAAGAAACGTATCAACACCAAAATTCAATGCGCTAATTCCAGATACACGTTTTCCAAACAATCCTGAAAATCACCTCATCAGGTTAAAAAACTTCCAAAGCGTTAATTAGCAATTAAAGTGAAAATCAGATTTTAGCATTAGTCCTGGCAACCAAACAGTTGTAGAGTCAAGGGGGTTCACCCCCTTCTCTCTCTGGCGTCCGATATATCGTACACGTGAGTGGCAGTGACTTAGCTCCACGTCCGATGTATTGGATCAGAGCTCAATAACCAGTTCAGCTCAAGATCAGAGCTGAACCGCATGGCAAACACGGGTGCCAGCTGTAACATCTAGCCGACACCCCAGTGTAACACCCGCACTGGAGTGTGCTCCGTGTGCAAGGTGTCGAACCCGTTAAATGCCGCCGGTCGTGCTGCCGCGGCATTTACCTGCTTCTTCGGGTCTTTCCCCCCGATCGCCCGACGACCTCCCCCCTCCCCCCCCCCCCCAGATCTGAGAAGTTCAGTTTAGTACATTTAGATTTTCTTGACATTTGAACAAATTCCAATGAATTTTTGTTTGATCAACTGAGTTTTGAGAGTGCCCTATAAAGGCTTTTGTACTATAGCATACCCAACCCCAAGGACAACCATTTTTGAACCTAACATCTCACCCTTGATTCAATCACATTTGAGATCGATTAACCCTTATACATATGTTTTCCAGCAGCAAACAAAAATGGGATTGATAATTTCATTCACTTTATGATTACCATTTTTCTCATTTGCCTAAATGGACACATTCAGAAAGAAGTTGTGGCAATATACATGTCAACATACCAAATTTGTGCCCTGTGCTCTCTTCCGAGTACAGGCAATTACCTGAACATTGATGTCAATAGCTGTTTCGTCGTGCACTAGCGATGTCCGAAATAGAGTTAGTTGTAATATTGGGTTTTCAAAGGCCATTGTGGCTTCAATTGTTTTGTGTGCCACAGTGTATTGAAAGCCCTGAAGTAACATAATAACAATAAAAAATAAATCCAAAGATGTCACCATTTGGAAACAAGAACCACCTCAAGAATTTCATCTGGGGTTTGGGTGAGAATTTTATCTCCCCCAACATGCAGTCACAAATAGAATGCAAAAGTAAACGTTGCATAGTAAAAATGCGTTTTTTGTGTCTTGTTCAAATGACATCACTCAACTCATGCCACTGCAATAAACACCCCAAAAGTCCATTCAGGTGAGTTATTATACTGGAGGGCAAACCCATGTGTGGAAATAGTCTACAGCCGGGGACAAGGCAGGGCTGAGAAGGGATCAAGCAAACTTTAGCATTTGGATCAACCATTTTCACTAGTCTGGTGGTTTGGGGTGCCCCTGAGTACCAGTCTTATAGCAAGCCCCCGAGTAGTGGACCCCATTGTACTAAAGGGCAACCCCTCAAAGAGTTGTTCTAGGGTTGTTCATGATCATTTTAAACCCTTAAGATGCTGCCCAATGTATACAAATCATGGGTCAGTGTAAATTGCATGGTTTTTTCTCAAATGTGTCATTTTGTAGGTGACAAATGAAAATGCCCAACTCATGCCACAGCAGATAAACACCCCCAAAATCATTCTGCGGCTGGGTTTTACGGGTATGCATACCCATGTGTACAATAGGTCTACAAGATGGAGACAACGGCATACTCTGGAAAATGAATGGCATTTGGAGCACGACATTAATTTTTTTTTTGACATCATAAAACAGTGTGCATGCCCTTTTAGCATCAAAACAGTAAAAACCCTGAAACCTGATGCCATTTGAAACCTACAACACCCTACACTACCACCCCCTCCCAATAATAAATCCAGGGGTAGTCGTGAGGTCATTTTCAACACCACGTGGACCCCAAGGCATGATCACAATGGATAGTGCTAGTACACATTACCATTATGTCATCTTTGTCCCAGCTCCTCCTGCCAGGGGGGGGGGGGGGGGGGGGGGGGGAGACAACACCGCAAAAATCATGATGTCTGGTTCTCCCGGTAGGCAATACCATTACCCCAAAGTGGCAATAATCTACAGCTGCTACAACAGGTCCTCAGCATGGGAAAGGTGTGGCATGCGGCATGATAGTATAAGCTGAGTGGCATCAGGGTACCAATTATATATCCGGGACCGATGTATATAGAAATACTGCCTTCATCATTAAAGAAACGGAAAAACAAAAACAAACCCCTTCGCCTGTTGCTGTCGAGCTTCTCGGGACATTAGCCACGGTAGAGTTTGTTTTTTTTATGCCCCTTTTGGAGCCAACACCCTGCACCTCTTCTGTGTCCTTCCCTTGCTGCTGGCTGTTTGGGAACATTCCCTGGAAAGCTGCCCTGGTAAATAGCGTGATGTGCCTCGCTTCCGACGTACTGGCAGTCCCCTCTTCCTGGTCTCTAAAATCAACTATCCTCTACTACCACCCTCTTATCACTTGAATTCCAGGAAGTTCCCCTCTCCCGGCCATCGATGTAACCAAAACATACATATCTAATTGCATGTGTGTCACGGCAGCCTCTTGTACCACACCCTCGACTTTCCGCATGGTTTATGGCTGAAGGCTGAAGCACCTGTCTGAACAAATCCACACCCTCTTATGTCTTATGTGATGCAAATACAGTCCGCTTGTGGCTTCTGCCTGGTTACCTCGGACAGAGGCGGTGGTGCTGTGCCCATGAATGTTGTTAGACAAGGACGTCCCTCTTGTCCTTGTCTACCTAACACACAATACTGAGTCTCCTGGCTGATGTGCGCGCCTCATGCCTTCTGAGCTGTTTTCCCTAGCAGCGACTTCGGGACCTCTATGTATCCTTCTAACAATCCGCCGATCCCATTTGTCTGGAAGCGAGGCCACTTGAACAAAAGGATAACACTGAGTATAAAAAAATCCAGGTAGAGGTGATAGCCCTGATCCAGTATGGGTTCACTAATCCACTACGACTCTTTCCAGCATTCCCAGTTAAGGGGGGGGGGGACAATCAGGGGCACATTTTTGGGAGTCCTGTCTTTCATATATCGTGACTATAAGTGGTACCCTGATGCCTCTCACACAGTTTTTACATCTCACAGCCATACCCGTTGACCCGTATTGTGCTATGACTGGTGGAACTGAGGCTCCCTTTGAATGTACCAAAAACGTCGTCTAGATCGATTAAAAATGTCTCTCTGGAGTACCACTTCCATAAATTTGGCATTGTAGATAATCTAATATGGGCCGGATCTATATAACCTACTCAAAACGTGGGTCATCTCTGGTGGGCACTGGTGCAGTGTCGGGCAAATGCATAAACTTATGATAGCTTCAAGCGCATCTCTCCTATTGCCAATGGCGGACATCGGGGTTTGTGTACGATGTCTGGTGATCACATAATTCTGATGATGACTTCTTTCTATGATCTCCAAAACTTCTCTAACTCTGCTGCACTAAACAGGGGTTCCACCTGTGGGTTTTTGGCAATGTATTATTCACGTAAAGATTGATCGGACAAACCATCATATCAACAGGTCCTCACTAAAAAAGACTTTAAAGTCCTGGCCCTAGCATGGCGTCTCTTCGCTGCGTATCCCAGACTGGCCGTAAGAATCAGGACCCTCAGGGCAATAAATACTGGGGGGTCAGCCATATGGGGTCAGAATCCGGGAACATTCGGTACACCACTACGTAAGTCGCTTCTCGGGGGTTCCTCAGATGTCGTATTGTGAGGACAGAAGTATGAAATAAAACAGACACGCTCCCCACTAGCTAGAACTCTGTTATTGGGGCCATATGTTATAAACACCTCCATGTCAGAATTCTTCTTTCTGAGTACCACGAGGGGGGGGGATAGTATGACGACAGACTACACTTCTACACCCGAACTACCACTATCAACAACCTACTCCACAGCCTTCCGCCTCCCAACGCCTGCGCCTCCACACACCTTCTCCATAAACGCTACTCGCTACGCTCAACTCCTAAACATGGCAACCGGAAAAGTGCATTGTGGGAAGGGAAAATGTACGTAAGGGGGGGATTGAGGTGTCTTTGGGATACCAGTAAGGGCAGCTCTCCTCTAGCCGCAAACTCTCTCTAACAACATCCAACACCAAAATGGCGCTGTTAAGAGAGGCTGTGCTAGCTACATCAGCACCCCACGTGCACAGATCTGCTGCCATTAGCCAATCGAATCGATTGGCCATGGCGGCGACGACATCCACGGACCAATCAAAATACGGCCTGTGATGCAGTGGTAGGGTGTCGCTAGCTATGCCGACATCCCCCGGAGATACAAGACTCCCACCGATATGTCACACCCTGTCTCGCGAACAGGTGACTTCTACACCGAGTAGCCCCGGTAGCGGACAGGTTAAAGAAGTCGAGGCCAATCAGAACTACAGACTAAGGAGAGAATGGAACTTCCCCCCCCTCCCCTGGGCAGAGACCAAGACACAGGTGACACTGTTGCTTAGTGCTCCATCTCGTTCCTCCTGTCGCCCCTCAGAGCTTTCAATTAACTTTATTATTTATAATGAAATCCTGGAACTGCCGCCATCACAATTACATACACATGTTACTGAGACAAGCAAGAACACAGATGACCTATATTCCTTTACAATGTGTAACTAAACACAGTGTTTGGGGGGATTGTCCTGCAGATGCAGCTACACCGTCATCACAGAGCCGTTACAATATCTATTCTAGAACGAGGTCATATCAGACCACGGCAAATCACCCGTTACCCTCACACTTGTGACCAGCGACGAGGGAGAATATTGATATTCTTTGGGGGGGCCAACCCATGATGGTGTTGGAGATGTTAAATCGCACATAACCATGCCCAACTTCCATGTATAAGGAGCACCCCCACACCCCTAACACACTGTGCGGGTCCCATGGGGAACGGTCCTGGCGCTGAGTGGTCACAAGACGGTGTGTTAGTATAAGGAGTTACTCCAGGGCTGATCATGAATACGTCCTGTAGGTGCTATAGGTTCTGATTGGTTGGGAGGTGCATTCAGGTGTATAAAGGTGTTGACGCCCCGCCTCCTCCTGTACCTCCAGCCCCGCCGTCCTTTTGTCCTCCCCCCCCCCCCCCGTTACCATTCCAGCCCGCCCCTCCTGTTACTCCAGCCTCCATAAAAGGCAGTCCCATGTAAATCCTCCCTCAAATAGGCAGTCCCACGAAAACAACTTCTTTCTGTTCCCCCCTGCCAGTCCCTCTCCTCAGACTCCCATGCACACACGAGCCTCCGTGCTGCGCCTGTTATCCCATACACTCTGCCCTACTTCCTGTCATGCGCAGTGAGCCGTACTTCAATCTGCCACGCCCTGCCGATGACATCATCCGCGCTCCGCCCACAGCACGGTCACACGCTGATGACATCACGCCGGTCCCGCCCACACCCCGGTCACGCCTGATACACTCAACGCCGTAGCCTTGCCTGGGCGTCTCTCTCGTCTGATGGAGGGCCGTGCTCAATGACCTGGTGGCCGTGGAGGATCTGATGGTGAGGAGGGGGTGACGTCATACTCTGTGCATGACATCAGGCGGGTGACGAACTGTGTGTCCGGGCTTAGAGGGGGAGATCACTGCGAGTGTTATTCCTTGTCCTGTCACTCACTATCACAGGAGGCGGGGCCGATCACATGACCGGGGAAATGCAGGGCGGGGCTGATCCTAAGGGACGTATGGGACCTGTACATTACAGTGGGCGGGGCCTCCATATACATAGGAGCTGTAACCTCTACGCAGACCAAGGCCCCCCCCTGGTGCCCCGTGATGGATGTATACACCTACGCCCCCCCCCGCCCCGTGGCACACGTGACTGATGTCATCAACTACTACGCCCCCCCCCCCTGGAGTGGCACACGAACCTGATGTCATACCTATCTATAACGCCCCCCCCCCCCATGTGCACACGGACTGATGCACTACACTACACGCCCCCCCCCCCGGTGCACACGTGACTGATGTCATACACTGCCCATCTCCCCCCCCCCCCGGTGAACACTGAACGGAGGTCATACACTACGCTACCCCCTACACTAAACGACGCCCCCCCCCCCCCTGGTGCACACGTGACTGATGTAATCCACTAACTACGTACGACGCCCCCCCCCCTGGGGAACACTGAACTGATGTCATACACTACGCCCCCCCCTGGTGCACACTACTGATGTCATACACTAACACTACGGCCCCCCCCCCCCCCCTGGGCACACGTGACTGATTCTACACTACGCCCCCCCCCCCCGGGTGCACACGGACTGATTCATACCTATACGTACACTACCACACGTACGCACTAACCCACTATACACTACGCCCCCCCCCCCCTGTGCACACGTGGACTGCATATCATACACTTACGCTCCCCCCCCTGTGCACACTGCCTGATATCATACACTACTCCGCGCCCCCCCCCTATAAACAACGCCCTCACACAACTACGCCCCCCCCCACCCCCCCTGCACACTGACTGATGTCATACACTAACACTACGCCCCCCCCCCTGTGCACAAAGTGACTAAATGTCCTACCCTACACGCCCCCTACGCCCCCCCCCCGGGCACACTGACTGAGTCAACACCTACAACTAACCACCCCCCCCCTCCCGTTGCACACGTGACTGATTCATAGCACTACGCCCCCCCCCCCCCTGGTGGCACACGTGACTGATGTCCTACACTAGGCCCCCCCCCCGGTGCACACGTGACTGATGTCATACAACTACGCCCCCCCCCCCCCCCCCCCCGTGCACACTGACTGATGTCATATACACTGCCCCCTCCCCTACGCCCCTCCCCCCCCGTGCACAAGGACTGATTCATACACTATACCCCCCCCCCCTGGTGCAACAGTGACTGATGTCATACCCTACGCCCCCCCCCCCTGGACACACGCCGATGTCATACACTACGCCCCCCCCCCCCCCCCCCCCCCCTGGTTGCACACGTGACTGATGTCATACACTACGCCCCCCCGGGTGCACACGTGAGGAGTTCATACACGACGTCCCCCCCCCCCCTGTGACAAACACGTAACTGATTCATACACTACGCCCCCCCCCCCCCTGGGGGCCCAACGGACTGATGTCACACCTACGTAACCTACGCCCTACGGCCCCCCCCCCCCCCCCTGGTGCCCACGTGATGATATCATACACTACTCCCCCCCCCCCCCTGAAGCACACGTGACGATGTCATACACTACGACTAACGCCCCCCCCCCCCGGTGCACACTTGACTGATGTCTACACTAGCTACGTAACGCCCCCCCCCCTGGTGCACACGGAACTGAGTCATACACTACCCCCCCCGCGGGGCACACGTGACTGATTCATACACTACGCCCCCCCCCCCCCCCTGGTTCACACTGACTGATGTCACCACTAACACTACTCCCCCCCCCCCCTATGCACACGTGACTGATGTCATACCTAGCTCCCCCCCCCGCCCCCCCCCCTGGGTGCACACGTGACTGATGTCTACACTAGCGCTACGCCCCCCCCCCCCCCCCCCCCGGTGCACACTTGACTGATTCTATCACTACAGGCCTAACCCCCCCCCCCCCTGGTGCCCACGTGCCTGATGTCATACCACACCCCCCCCCCTGGTGGCACAGTGACTATGTCATCACTACGAACGCCCCCCCCCCCCCCCCCGGTGCACACACTTGACTGTGCATCACTACGCCCCCCCCCGGGTGCACCACGTGACTGATGTCATACCTAAACGCCCCCCCCCTGGTAGCACAGGGACTAATTCTACACTACGCCCCCCCCCCCCGGTGCACACGTGACTGATGTCAATACACTCTAACGCCCCCCCCCCCCCGGTCAGCACTTACTGATGTTCATAAACTACAAACTACGCCCCCCCCAAACCAACTACAGACTACTCTACGCCCCACGTACGCCCCGCCCCCCCGCCCCCCCTCCCCCCCCCCCTGGTGCAGCACATGACGAGTCATACACCACCGCCCCCCCCCCAGTGGGCACACTTGACGGATTTCAACACTAATATAATAACACTAACGACGCCCCCCCCCCCCCCCTGGTGCCACGTGACTGATGTCATACACTACGCCCCCCCCCCCCTGGTTGCACACGTGACTGATGTCATACACGACGCCCCCTACGCCTACGCCCCCCCCCCCCCCCCGT